>JANEHU010000575.1:0-102963 GCA_027563435.1 Nasonovia ribisnigri
AAATGCCGATCAGTAGCCATCTCGTTAAGACCCATAGGCAGAGTCAGTGGTTCACATTTTTTTTTTTTTTTAATACAAAGCCAGCTATAAATAATATTCTAACTCCATGTTGAGGTAGAATTAACATATACAACAAAAATCAATGAACATCTGGTTCGTAATTATAGAACATAATAATTAATAAATAACACATAAAACTAATAAATTTAGTACAAATAATAATTCAAGGAACATATTGTGCACCCTCGACCACCGCCATCCCACAACACGCATCCGGAAACATAAATGGCGAGATAGTGGTGCGGTGCGTCGAAAGCCCCAGGCGCGACAGGGAATCCTCGCGGGGGCACAGTGCTTATATGTGCTACGATAAAACATTGGTCGGTAACTTTACCAACTTGACTACAGGGCGCGTCATTACACCAGCGCGCGTGAGAACTTTAGCTACACGGACGTGACCGTCGGAACCTGGCAACAACTCGGTCACACGGCCGAGGCGCCACAACAACGGTGGACTCTGGCTGTCGATTACGACGACCATATCGTTAAGATTAAGGTTGGGAACCCCTTCGGTCCACTTTGGTCTGCTTTGCAAAGTGGTTAGGTACTCGGATGACCAACGACGCCAAAACGCGCGGTGACATTGATCCATTAACTTCCATCGGTCAGAAAGGTTACGGACGGGCTCAGGGCCCGATCTCGGCGGGACCGCGAGTAACGGTTGCCCAATTAAAAAATGCCCGGGAGTCAAACACTCCAAATCATGTGGATCGGTCGAGGCGGGCGTCAGCGGGCGCGAATTTAACACAGCTTCTATGCGGGTTAAAACAGTGGTGAACTCCTCGTACGTAAACACATGGGTTCCTATCACCCGGACTAACAACCTCTTAGTAGACCGAACGGCCGCCTCCCACAGACCCCCAAAGTGAGGTGCGCTCGGGGGGTTAAAATGCCACGTACACATCGCGCGAACATTTGCAACGGCGGTCTGGCCCTCAGGACTTTGTATTAATGCGCGCAACTGCTTATCAGCGCCGACAAAATTAGTGCCGCAGTCGGAATACACGTCGGCGGGTAACCCGCGGCGCGCGACGAATCGGTCGAACGCGGCCAAAAACGCGTCAGTGGACAACTCCGTCACCACTTCAAGGTGGACGGCTTTAGTCGTAAGACACACGAAAACGGCAATGTAAATTTTAAACGTACGCGATTTGCGCAACCGCAGCTCCTTTAGTTGTAAAGGGCCCGCATAATCGACCCCTACCTGCTCGAACGGTCGACGCGGCTTTACACGCGGACCCGGTAAATCAGCCATAAAGGGATACGATGGTTTCGCATCTAGCCTAACACACACCGTACAATTGACTAAAATATTATGCAACACGGAACGCAGTGAGATCACCCAATACTGGCGTGCAATTAACGCAGTCAAAACCCGTGGACCTGCGTGACCCGATAATAAATGCCATCGGCGGCACAGCAACATTGCGAAATGCGATCGTTTTGCTAACAGGACCGGGTGTTTACAATCATAATTTAATAGCGAGTGTCGTAGACGGCCGCCTACGCGGACTACACCTGTCGCATCGATAAACGGAGCTAATCGCGCTAACGGTTTCGAGGAAATGCGTGCCCCCGCGGACAACTCCTGCCGCAGCGTGGCAAAGTGTACGCGTTGCGACTCCGCCGCTAACACACGCGCAGCACTGTCTAACTCGGTTTTACGTAAAAAGGCGGGGACGCTCACGTCCGAACCGGGCGTTATTACCGACCCCGGCCCCGCACTCCGCCGGAGCGCGACATGTCGACGGCAAGCCTCTATAAAACGCCGCATATATGCGACTACGCGCAACATGTGATCAAAATTAGAAAAACGAACAAACCACTCGTTGTCTTCGTCGTCAACGCGCGCGGCATGCGACACTACGACTACGCGCAATTCAGGCAGTTCACACAGAGGTAGCGTCGGGCGGGAATCGTCCCATTCCGATGGCTCACCGTACGCTATCTGTGGACCACGCCAGTACAAATCAAGTCGCGCTAAGGTTGCTGGCATGACGCCTCGCGAAGCGCAGTCGGCGGGATTATCGGCAGACACGATGTGTTGCCAAAGACAATCTGGTAATAACGAGCGAATTTGGTGTACTCGATTAGACACATAGACTTTGAATGACTCATGGGGGGACGTCAACCACGAAAGCACGATCGTGGAATCCGACCAAGCCCGGACACCGACAACATCGAGTTGCGGTGCTAATATTTTTCGAATGCGACCTAACCACCGGGCTAACAACACCGCGGCATTCAACTCGAGTCTCGGGACCGTTAAAGTTTTCGTCGGAGCTAGTTTGGTCTTAGTACCAATTAAAAACACCGACTTATCCCCTTCGACATTGATCATCCGCACATACACAACAGCCGCATACCCGACCTGTGACGCATCGCAAAACCCTAGCAAATAACAGGGAGCGCCTTGGCGGCCGTTAATATGTCGCGGTACACGGACATCTAATAAAGACGGCAACTCAGAGACAAATGCGGTCCAGTCTGCGTGAATATCGTCCGGCAGCGGGTCGTCCCATGCGACACCGTGTCGCCATGTCCGCTGCATGATAGTTTTCGCCAGAAATACTACGGGACCGAAAAGACCTAACGGGTCGAAAATGCGAGCAACAAGCGACAAAACACCGCGCTTCGTGAAGACGGGCGACGGCGCGAGATTCAACGCGCAACAAAAATAATCTTGATCGGGATGCCACGCCAGACCCAACACCTTAGTGCCGTATCCGTCGTCCTCACCAAACGGCATCGGCGCGCACGCGCGATCGGCAGCCGGAACAGCTTGCAACACGGCCGGTGTGTTCGAGGCCCACTTCTTTAATTCTAAGCCTGACTTATTCAAAACCGAAATCAAATCCGACTGGAGTTTCAACACGTCGGAAATCGTGTCAGCCCCGTCACAAATGTCGTCGACATACGTTTGGTACTCAAGCGCGTTACGTACAGAATCCAAAACGTCGCAGTCGGTCGCCGCGATGGCTTGCAGAACGCGTAAGGCGAGATACGGGGCACAATTCATACCGTATGTTACGGTGTGCAACTCATACTCACGTAATTCATCGTGCGGCGACGCGCGCCACAACACATGTTGGAATTTTCGATATTCCGGCAAAACTAAAATTTGACGGTACATCTTACAGATGTCCGTCGTAAATGTAAATTTGTGAACACGGAAACGTGTTAGGACGTCCACAATATCCTGTTGTAATTTTGGGCCGGGCCACAAACACTCATTTAACGACGGTCCGCGAAAACACCGCGCGGACGCGTCGAATACTACGCGAATCTTATTAGGATCGACTTCCGGACGGTAAACAGCATGGTGGGGGATTATATACCGTCCCGGAGAGGTCGCCACTGACATGTGTCCTAATGCAATATATTCGGACATAAAATTAACATATAATGATTTTAATGTTGGATTCGCGGACAGTTTACGCTCGATAGCGTCAAAACGCCGTGTCGCTACCTCGCGAGAACCAACGAACGTCTCTGCCGGTGCGCGAAATGGTAACGGAACCACGAAGCGACCTGATGTCAAACGCCTAGTTTCATCCCGAAATATCTGTTCGCAACACCCCTCCTCGGTAAACGTAACGGGCGCGTCCTCGGGCTCCTCGACGTTCCAAAAGCGCTCCATTATCCCCTCTATAGACGCGGTCATAGACACCGGCAACGACTGATAATCACAATTTGCGCGATCGGGGACCGGGCCGATAAGGATCCACCCGAACACTGAACTAAAAGCGGTGGGTAACGTACTGTCGATCGACACCTTACGCCCGTCCATAATAGAACCGTACACGTCCCCTCCTAACAACAAGTCAATCGGCGATGTCAAATGAAAGGACGGATCCGCGAGCGCGAGATTAGAATATCGATTCTTAATATCTATTGATAATGACTTTTGAGGTAAATCAGTCGTAATGGTTGGTAACACCCATGCCTGCACCGGCAGAATTGGATCGGACGCGAATCGCGGCTGCACTATGCACTCAACATGTCCTTGTACCTCAGCGACTGTTGTCCCCGACAGCCCGCTTATCGGTGCAGTCCAACGCGACAATTTTAGCCCTAATCGTTTTACGCACGCGGCGGTAACGGCGCTGATCTGCGACGCGCTATCTACTAATGCGCGCATTGTTTGCACCGAGCCGGTGTTATCTCGCACGTGCACGAGCGCGGTACCTAGAACTACAGCGGACGACCGGTGGGGGGACGGTGGATTCACAACAGACGCACACACCGCCGATTCGACCGGTGGTGATTCCTCCCCGCCCTGCATCTCGTCGGGTGACAAGTGGAGAAGCGTGTGGTGCTTACGCGAACATTCCTTACAATTAGGTCGCGACCTACATTTCTGAATCCAATGACCGACATTTAAACAATTAAAACACACCCGATTCTCACGGGCCCATTTGGTACGACCTTTTGCCGACCAAGATTTAAAACGTGTACAAACGCCTAGCGCGTGTGATTCGGCACAACATGGACAACTCGCGTCCCCCTTTGCCGTTACAAACGACATCGGCCGGGGACCGTTCGACTTCCCGCCGTAATCACCCGCCTGGCGCGCTATACCTGACGGCTTGCCCGCCTTGGACGTCGGCGCGGCAACGGTGCTAATCTTCTGCGGGTCAGTGACAAGCTCTAATATCGACACGCGCGTGCGGACAAATTTTAATAATTCGCCAATTGACGGAAACTCCGTCTTACTATCCGACTCGAATAACTTACGCGTAGCGACAGGCAAACGTCTGAGCGCGATCGTAAATAAAATAAAAGAACCCATATTCGGTACGTTGAGCGCTTCGAGTAACGAAATATTTTCGTTAAACGTACTTACAAAATTATTTAGGTCCGATAATGATTCGTGCGATATGACCGGGGAGTTTAACAATTTATCTACTAACGACGTAGCAACTAATCGCGGTCGATAAAACCGCTCGGATAACACGGACCATGCGAGCGCATAATTATCTGTGGAAACCGGAATACCACGTAACGTGTCCGCCGCGTCACCTTTGAGACAGCCTATTAGGTAATACATCTTATCGATATTTGAAATATCACGCGAGTCAACTTGTTCTGTAAATCTATCGCGAAATGTTGGCCATAGTCGGAAATCCCCGTTGAACTCCGGGAGCGGAATCTCCGGTAACCGTGCCGCCGGTTTTGTGCACTCGAACACGGGGTTCTGCGCTGACTGACCGGTTGACCCTAACTTATTACTAAGATACGACAAATCTATAACCTCAGCTCCCTTTGGGGCTAACTTCGCCGCCGCGACCTTGCATTCACTCACGCATGTCCGCACCTCGGCCAATAACCCTTCGTCATACTCGGAGAGCTTACCGAGCTCACACAGGCCGTCTAATACGGCATCATCCTCAACCCTGAGTTGTATCCACAATGCATCTAAGTCACCGGCTAAACTGATCACAGTCGGACCTAACCCGGGCTCTGCGTCAAGCCGTAGTGCAAGACTATGCACCGTCTTGATCTGGTTAATTACACTCGACCGCCTAATTTTAGCGCGCTCCACCGCGCGTGCGTTACGCTCAGCGTCTACTCCGGCCGCCATAATGTAATAAATGCTAACCGTCTACCTTATGCGCACCTGTCACCGCGCGTTTTAATCGCGGCTTCGCGCAACGAACGATATACCAAATTGAAATACTACTATTTTCCCTGCCAAGCACTGTGCGCCCACGCGCGAGCACCCGCGCACCACGGCAATCAACACAAAACGCTGCTGAACCTCCCTAAAAGGCCATAACCACGCTCTGCTACCAAAATGTTGCGCCGTTACCGATCCTACGAATTGTGCGGTTGTCGGTAACGACTCGCGTCAAGTGTTGAAGGCTGGAGCGGGGACGGGTTACTCAATATATGCTTAAACTCAAGTGTGAGGTTGGAAACACGTGTAATTTGTATAATACATAATTATAAATTAATAACGGGCGCCCAAAAATAATATAGTATAAATTAACTTAAAAAACTAAGTATCATAGCTGGTGAACAATAATTACACAAACAGCCCACTGACACGTGGGACTAAACAATTTATAAACCTGACGACGGCTACTGCGTGGCTCGACGACTGCGTGGCTCCTTGGTGCTGACCAAAGTAGGTACCTCGCCGGAACGGCGACGGCGGACAACTCTTCAGCTCGTCGCTAAACGATGATACCTCGTGGTCCACGCGACTAGCGCGAACGCAAACTCGAAAATAATGTTGACGTAGGTACTTCCGTAAGAAACACTCGCGATCACGCGGAGGGTACTAAACACGCGAACGGCGTAAATATACGAAAATGTAAGCTCGATGTGAGCGTAGTGACGGACGTCGATCACGACGACACACGGGAACGGTAGCGCGGACGTTGCGCTACGTTCAGCCGTTGGAAAAAGACAGTTTTTTAAAAATGTTCACGACGGCCGATGGCCAGCGCGACGGCCGTCGACGGCGGCGCGGGACTACGGAGGGGGAAAGCGTCGCTCGGAGCTTCGACGTCTAACGCGACTTGGAGCGTCCGTGCTTTTGCCTTTGTTTTGGCGGCAAACCCGTTCCGCGTTCGAACAATTTCAATACTAATAAATCAGAATACTAAAGAATACATGTGTCATAGTCCATAGCAATTAGTTTTAATTAAGAACCTACTGCCCTATAGGCTATATTTCTATATTTTTAAAAACCAAAATCATAATACTAGATATTTTACCAAGCAGATAGCGTGCATGTTAGCAGTGTACCAATGTGGGCAATGAAGGGGAGAACGATTAAGGCTATTATTGCGGGCTGGCTCCCCGTATAATGTGCTCACGAACTAAGATAATAATACATTTTAGACCACGGTACAGACTAAGATAGTGAGGACTGGAAACTATATGGTGGGCGGGTGACGGGGAGCCGGCCCGCAATAATAGCCTCAATCATTCTCACCTTCACTGCCCACATTGGTACACTGCTAACATGCACGCTATCTGCTTGGTAAAATATCAACTATTATGATTTTGGTTTTTCAAAACATAGAAATATAGCCTATAGGGCAGTAGGTTCTTAATTAAAACTAATTGCTATGGACTATGACACATGTATTCTTTAGTATTCTGATTTATTAGTATTGAAATAATATTCTAATATATATTTATATTATTCTCATCATTATTCAATTGCCACTAGGTAGTAGCATTAAAACCAGCTATGTACTAATCAGAAGAGCAACTTCGGGCCCGTTAAAAACTTGCTTGTTTCCAGTCTTCTTCATATTAGTCCATGACGACGGCCGTATAGGTATGGCCGTATTTTAGATCGTGAATGTGCTTGATAAGATGTATCAGCGTCACAGTCATAATGGATATGTCACTCATGACTAAATAAACTGGCATGCCAGCTCGATAACACTGTGCATGAAATGTTCCCCAGACTTGGAATAAATGCTAAATATATGGAAAAATTAAATACCTGTGTATTTTAAATTGTACAAAACGTATACATTTTTAAAATATTAATGTCCGTGTTTTATATTTGGCAACTCTAAATCTATGTAAATAAGGGTAGTATCTGGTTTATTTATAAATTTAATTATATTAAATTTGTATATATTTTGTTTTGTACTTAATAATATTATCTTGTACATTTTATGCTATCTTTTGTACGATGGACAATAAAAACTTGAATTTTTATATGTAGTTTGTTTTATAGTTGTTCTTTGTTTTAATTCCTATGTCATTTTGGCCAAATTTGAGTTTAAAATGTTTGTAAAAAATAACTGAGTGTTTATATATTTTTTAGACCGTGAATGTGCTTGATAAGATGTATCAGCGTTACAGGCATAATGGATACGTCACTAACACACAGCGCTTCTCACAAAGCCCTGCCATTGGTTAATCCAGATGATATCATTAAAAGAGAAAACATAACGTCATATGAGCATTCAAGAGAGAAAAAATATGTTTTAGCACAGTGTAACGGCCCAAAACCTCTCTTTTCTCTCTCAACAATTCCGTTTGGTGATTTCTCTCACTATGCATTAGTTTACAGGTCTATAGTTATAGGTGTACTAAATACTGTATTTAACTATGGTAGGTACCCATTATATTTATTTCAAATTTTTTTTATGTATCATCATATTTATGTCGTCATTTTTAGTCAATTCAATTAATTATTTGAAAACCTTTTGATAATAAAAATAATAATAATAATAAACTTTATTCCAACAAACATAAATTATATAAAAAATTTGAAACCTACTGCCCTATAGGCTATATTTCCATATTTTGAAAAACCAAAATCATAATAGTTGATATTTTACCAAGCAGATAGCGTGCATGTTATTACTGTACCAATGTGGGCAGTGAAGTGGAGAAAGACCGGGGCTATTATTGCGTGCCGTCTCCCCGTCGCGGTCGCCCGGCCACCATATAGTTTCCAGTCCTCACCATCTTAGTCTGTACCGTGGTCTAAAATATATTATTATCTTAGTTCGTGAGCACATTATACGGGGAGCCAGCCCGCAATAATAGCCTCGGTCTTTCTCCCCTTCACTGCCCACATTGGTACACTGCTAACATGCACGCTATCTGCTTGGTAAAATATCAACTATTATGATTTTGGTTTTTCAAAATATAGAAATACAGCCTATACGGCAGTAGCATTCAAATTTTTTGTATAATTTATGTTTGTTGGAATATAGTTTATTATTATTATTATTTTTATTATCAAAAGGTTTTCAAATAATTAATTGAATTGTCTAAAAATGACGACATAAATATGATATATAAAAAAATTTGAAATAAATATATTGGGTACCTACCATAGTTAAATACAGTATTTAGTACACCTATAACTATAGACCTGTAATCTAATGCTTAGTGAGAGAAATCACCAAACGGAACTGTTGAGAGAGAAAAGAGAGGTTTTGGGCCGTTACACTGTGCTAAAACATATGTTTTCTCTCTTGAATGCTCATATTATGACGTTATGTTTTCTCTTTTAATGATATCATCTGGATTATCCAATGGCAGGGCTTTGTGCGAAGCGCTGTGTGTTAGTGACGTATCCATTATGACTGTAACGCTGATATATCTTATCAACCACATTCACGGTCTAAAAAATATATAAACACTCAGTTATTTTTTACAAACATTTTAAACTCAAATTTGGCCAAAATGACATAGGAATTAAAACAAAGAACAACTATAAAACAAACTACATATAAAAATTCAAGTTTTTATTGTCCATCGTACAAAAGATAGCATAAAATGTACAAGATAATATTATTAAGTACAAAACAAAATATATACAAATTGAATATAATTAAATTTATAAATAAACCGGATATTACCCTTATTTACATAGATTTAGAGTTGCCAAATATAAAACACGGACATTAATATTTTAAAAATGTATACGTTTTGTACAATTTAAAATACACAGGTATTTAATTCTTCCATATATTTAGCATTTATTCCAAGTCTGGGGAACATTTCATGCACAGTGTTATCGAGCTGGCATGCCAGTTTATTTAGTCATGAGTGACATATCCATTATGACTGTGACGCTGATACATCTTATCAAGCACATTCACGATCTAAAATACGGCCATATCTGTACGGCCGTCGTCATGGACTAATATAAAGAAGACTGGAAACAAGCAAGTTTTTAACGGGCACGAAGTTCCTCTTCTCATTAGTACATAGCTGGTTTTAATGCTACCTAGTGGCAATTGAATAATGTTGAGAATAATATAAATATAAATTAGAATATTATTTCAATACTAATAAATCAGAATACTAAAGAATACATGTGTCATAGTCCATAGCAATTAGTTTTAATTAAGAACCTACTGCCCTATAGGCTATATTTCTATATTTTTAAAAACCAAAATCATAATACTAGATATTTTACCAAGCAGATAGCGTGCATGTTAGCAGTGTACCAATGTGGGCAATGAAGGGGAGAACGATTAAGGCTATTATTGCGGGCTGGCTCCCCGTATAATGTGCTCACGAACTAAGATAATAATACATTTTAGACCACGGTACAGACTAAGATAGTGAGGACTGGAAACTATATGGTGGGCGGGTGACGGGGAGCCGGCCCGCAATAATAGCCTCAATCATTCTCACCTTCACTGCCCACATTGGTACACTGCTAACATGCACGCTATCTGCTTGGTAAAATATCAACTATTATGATTTTGGTTTTTCAAAACATAGAAATATAGCCTATAGGGCAGTAGGTTCTTAATTAAAACTAATTGCTATGGACTATGACACATGTATTCTTTAGTATTCTGATTTATTAGTATTGAAATAATATTCTAATATATATTTATATTATTCTCATCATTATTCAATTGCCACTAGGTAGTAGCATTAAAACCAGCTATGTACTAATCAGAAGAGCAACTTCGGGCCCGTTAAAAACTTGCTTGTTTCCAGTCTTCTTCATATTAGTCCATGACGACGGCCGTATAGGTATGGCCGTATTTTAGATCGTGAATGTGCTTGATAAGATGTATCAGCGTCACAGTCATAATGGATATGTCACTCATGACTAAATAAACTGGCATGCCAGCTCGATAACACTGTGCATGAAATGTTCCCCAGACTTGGAATAAATGCTAAATATATGGAAAAATTAAATACCTGTGTATTTTAAATTGTACAAAACGTATACATTTTTAAAATATTAATGTCCGTGTTTTATATTTGGCAACTCTAAATCTATGTAAATAAGGGTAGTATCTGGTTTATTTATAAATTTAATTATATTAAATTTGTATATATTTTGTTTTGTACTTAATAATATTATCTTGTACATTTTATGCTATCTTTTGTACGATGGACAATAAAAACTTGAATTTTTATATGTAGTTTGTTTTATAGTTGTTCTTTGTTTTAATTCCTATGTCATTTTGGCCAAATTTGAGTTTAAAATGTTTGTAAAAAATAACTGAGTGTTTATATATTTTTTAGACCGTGAATGTGCTTGATAAGATGTATCAGCGTTACAGGCATAATGGATACGTCACTAACACACAGCGCTTCTCACAAAGCCCTGCCATTGGTTAATCCAGATGATATCATTAAAAGAGAAAACATAACGTCATATGAGCATTCAAGAGAGAAAAAATATGTTTTAGCACAGTGTAACGGCCCAAAACCTCTCTTTTCTCTCTCAACAATTCCGTTTGGTGATTTCTCTCACTATGCATTAGTTTACAGGTCTATAGTTATAGGTGTACTAAATACTGTATTTAACTATGGTAGGTACCCATTATATTTATTTCAAATTTTTTTTATGTATCATCATATTTATGTCGTCATTTTTAGTCAATTCAATTAATTATTTGAAAACCTTTTGATAATAAAAATAATAATAATAATAAACTTTATTCCAACAAACATAAATTATATAAAAAATTTGAAACCTACTGCCCTATAGGCTATATTTCCATATTTTGAAAAACCAAAATCATAATAGTTGATATTTTACCAAGCAGATAGCGTGCATGTTATTACTGTACCAATGTGGGCAGTGAAGTGGAGAAAGACCGGGGCTATTATTGCGTGCCGTCTCCCCGTCGCGGTCGCCCGGCCACCATATAGTTTCCAGTCCTCACCATCTTAGTCTGTACCGTGGTCTAAAATATATTATTATCTTAGTTCGTGAGCACATTATACGGGGAGCCAGCCCGCAATAATAGCCTCGGTCTTTCTCCCCTTCACTGCCCACATTGGTACACTGCTAACATGCACGCTATCTGCTTGGTAAAATATCAACTATTATGATTTTGGTTTTTCAAAATATAGAAATACAGCCTATACGGCAGTAGCATTCAAATTTTTTGTATAATTTATGTTTGTTGGAATATAGTTTATTATTATTATTATTTTTATTATCAAAAGGTTTTCAAATAATTAATTGAATTGTCTAAAAATGACGACATAAATATGATATATAAAAAAATTTGAAATAAATATATTGGGTACCTACCATAGTTAAATACAGTATTTAGTACACCTATAACTATAGACCTGTAATCTAATGCTTAGTGAGAGAAATCACCAAACGGAACTGTTGAGAGAGAAAAGAGAGGTTTTGGGCCGTTACACTGTGCTAAAACATATATCCCAAAACATATGTTTTCTCTCTTGAATGCTCATATTATGACGTTATGTTTTCTCTTTTAATGATATCATCTGGATTATCCAATGGCAGGGCTTTGTGCGAAGCGCTGTGTGTTAGTGACGTATCCATTATGACTGTAACGCTGATATATCTTATCAACCACATTCACGGTCTAAAAAATATATAAACACTCAGTTATTTTTTACAAACATTTTAAACTCAAATTTGGCCAAAATGACATAGGAATTAAAACAAAGAACAACTATAAAACAAACTACATATAAAAATTCAAGTTTTTATTGTCCATCGTACAAAAGATAGCATAAAATGTACAAGATAATATTATTAAGTACAAAACAAAATATATACAAATTGAATATAATTAAATTTATAAATAAACCGGATATTACCCTTATTTACATAGATTTAGAGTTGCCAAATATAAAACACGGACATTAATATTTTAAAAATGTATACGTTTTGTACAATTTAAAATACACAGGTATTTAATTCTTCCATATATTTAGCATTTATTCCAAGTCTGGGGAACATTTCATGCACAGTGTTATCGAGCTGGCATGCCAGTTTATTTAGTCATGAGTGACATATCCATTATGACTGTGACGCTGATACATCTTATCAAGCACATTCACGATCTAAAATACGGCCATATCTGTACGGCCGTCGTCATGGACTAATATAAAGAAGACTGGAAACAAGCAAGTTTTTAACGGGCACGAAGTTCCTCTTCTCATTAGTACATAGCTGGTTTTAATGCTACCTAGTGGCAATTGAATAATGTTGAGAATAATATAAATATAAATTAGAATATTATTTCAATACTAATAAATCAGAATACTAAAGAATACATGTGTCATAGTCCATAGCAATTAGTTTTAATTAAGAACCTACTGCCCTATAGGCTATATTTCTATATTTTTAAAAACCAAAATCATAATACTAGATATTTTACCAAGCAGATAGCGTGCATGTTAGCAGTGTACCAATGTGGGCAATGAAGGGGAGAACGATTAAGGCTATTATTGCGGGCTGGCTCCCCGTATAATGTGCTCACGAACTAAGATAATAATACATTTTAGACCACGGTACAGACTAAGATAGTGAGGACTGGAAACTATATGGTGGGCGGGTGACGGGGAGCCGGCCCGCAATAATAGCCTCAATCATTCTCACCTTCACTGCCCACATTGGTACACTGCTAACATGCACGCTATCTGCTTGGTAAAATATCAACTATTATGATTTTGGTTTTTCAAAACATAGAAATATAGCCTATAGGGCAGTAGGTTCTTAATTAAAACTAATTGCTATGGACTATGACACATGTATTCTTTAGTATTCTGATTTATTAGTATTGAAATAATATTCTAATATATATTTATATTATTCTCATCATTATTCAATTGCCACTAGGTAGTAGCATTAAAACCAGCTATGTACTAATCAGAAGAGCAACTTCGGGCCCGTTAAAAACTTGCTTGTTTCCAGTCTTCTTCATATTAGTCCATGACGACGGCCGTATAGGTATGGCCGTATTTTAGATCGTGAATGTGCTTGATAAGATGTATCAGCGTCACAGTCATAATGGATATGTCACTCATGACTAAATAAACTGGCATGCCAGCTCGATAACACTGTGCATGAAATGTTCCCCAGACTTGGAATAAATGCTAAATATATGGAAAAATTAAATACCTGTGTATTTTAAATTGTACAAAACGTATACATTTTTAAAATATTAATGTCCGTGTTTTATATTTGGCAACTCTAAATCTATGTAAATAAGGGTAGTATCTGGTTTATTTATAAATTTAATTATATTAAATTTGTATATATTTTGTTTTGTACTTAATAATATTATCTTGTACATTTTATGCTATCTTTTGTACGATGGACAATAAAAACTTGAATTTTTATATGTAGTTTGTTTTATAGTTGTTCTTTGTTTTAATTCCTATGTCATTTTGGCCAAATTTGAGTTTAAAATGTTTGTAAAAAATAACTGAGTGTTTATATATTTTTTAGACCGTGAATGTGCTTGATAAGATGTATCAGCGTTACAGGCATAATGGATACGTCACTAACACACAGCGCTTCTCACAAAGCCCTGCCATTGGTTAATCCAGATGATATCATTAAAAGAGAAAACATAACGTCATATGAGCATTCAAGAGAGAAAAAATATGTTTTAGCACAGTGTAACGGCCCAAAACCTCTCTTTTCTCTCTCAACAATTCCGTTTGGTGATTTCTCTCACTATGCATTAGTTTACAGGTCTATAGTTATAGGTGTACTAAATACTGTATTTAACTATGGTAGGTACCCATTATATTTATTTCAAATTTTTTTTATGTATCATCATATTTATGTCGTCATTTTTAGTCAATTCAATTAATTATTTGAAAACCTTTTGATAATAAAAATAATAATAATAATAAACTTTATTCCAACAAACATAAATTATATAAAAAATTTGAAACCTACTGCCCTATAGGCTATATTTCCATATTTTGAAAAACCAAAATCATAATAGTTGATATTTTACCAAGCAGATAGCGTGCATGTTATTACTGTACCAATGTGGGCAGTGAAGTGGAGAAAGACCGGGGCTATTATTGCGTGCCGTCTCCCCGTCGCGGTCGCCCGGCCACCATATAGTTTCCAGTCCTCACCATCTTAGTCTGTACCGTGGTCTAAAATATATTATTATCTTAGTTCGTGAGCACATTATACGGGGAGCCAGCCCGCAATAATAGCCTCGGTCTTTCTCCCCTTCACTGCCCACATTGGTACACTGCTAACATGCACGCTATCTGCTTGGTAAAATATCAACTATTATGATTTTGGTTTTTCAAAATATAGAAATACAGCCTATACGGCAGTAGCATTCAAATTTTTTGTATAATTTATGTTTGTTGGAATATAGTTTATTATTATTATTATTTTTATTATCAAAAGGTTTTCAAATAATTAATTGAATTGTCTAAAAATGACGACATAAATATGATATATAAAAAAATTTGAAATAAATATATTGGGTACCTACCATAGTTAAATACAGTATTTAGTACACCTATAACTATAGACCTGTAATCTAATGCTTAGTGAGAGAAATCACCAAACGGAACTGTTGAGAGAGAAAAGAGAGGTTTTGGGCCGTTACACTGTGCTAAAACATATATCCCAAAACATATGTTTTCTCTCTTGAATGCTCATATTATGACGTTATGTTTTCTCTTTTAATGATATCATCTGGATTATCCAATGGCAGGGCTTTGTGCGAAGCGCTGTGTGTTAGTGACGTATCCATTATGACTGTAACGCTGATATATCTTATCAACCACATTCACGGTCTAAAAAATATATAAACACTCAGTTATTTTTTACAAACATTTTAAACTCAAATTTGGCCAAAATGACATAGGAATTAAAACAAAGAACAACTATAAAACAAACTACATATAAAAATTCAAGTTTTTATTGTCCATCGTACAAAAGATAGCATAAAATGTACAAGATAATATTATTAAGTACAAAACAAAATATATACAAATTGAATATAATTAAATTTATAAATAAACCGGATATTACCCTTATTTACATAGATTTAGAGTTGCCAAATATAAAACACGGACATTAATATTTTAAAAATGTATACGTTTTGTACAATTTAAAATACACAGGTATTTAATTTTTCCATATATTTAGCATTTATTCCAAGTCTGGGGAACATTTCATGCACAGTGTTATCGAGCTGGCATGCCAGTTTATTTAGTCATGAGTGACATATCCATTATGACTGTGACGCTGATACATCTTATCAAGCACATTCACGATCTAAAATACGGCCATATCTGTACGGCCGTCGTCATGGACTAATATAAAGAAGACTGGAAACAAGCAAGTTTTTAACGGGCCCGAAGTTGCTCTTCTGATTAGTACATAGCTGGTTTTAATGCTACCTAGTGGCAATTGAATAATGTTGAGAATAATATAAATATAAATTAGAATATTATTTCAATACTAATAAATCAGAATACTAAAGAATACATGTGTCATAGTCCATAGCAATTAGTTTTAATTAAGAACCTACTGCCCTATAGGCTATATTTCTATATTTTTAAAAACCAAAATCATAATACTAGATATTTTACCAAGCAGATAGCGTGCATGTTAGCAGTGTACCAATGTGGGCAGTGAAGGTGAGAATGATTGAGGCTATTATTGCGGGCCGGCTCCCCGTATAATGTGCTCACGAACTAAGATAATAATACATTTTAGACCACGGTACAGACTAAGATAGTGAGGACTGGAAACTATATGGTGGGCGGGTGACGGGGAGCCGGCCCGCAATAATAGCCTCAATCATTCTCACCTTCACTGCCCACATTGGTACACTGCTAACATGCACGCTATCTGCTTGGTAAAATATCAACTATTATGATTTTGGTTTTTCAAAATATAGAAATACAGCCTATACGGCAGTAGCATTCAAATTTTTTGTATAATTTATGTTTGTTGGAATATAGTTTATTATTATTATTATTTTTATTATCAAAAGGTTTTCAAATAATTAATTGAATTGTCTAAAAATGACGACATAAATATGATATATAAAAAAATTTGAAATAAATATATTGGGTACCTACCATAGTTAAATACAGTATTTAGTACACCTATAACTATAGACCTGTAATCTAATGCTTAGTGAGAGAAATCACCAAACGGAACTGTTGAGAGAGAAAAGAGAGGTTTTGGGCCGTTACACTGTGCTAAAACATATATCCCAAAACATATGTTTTCTCTCTTGAATGCTCATATTATGACGTTATGTTTTCTCTTTTAATGATATCATCTGGATTATCCAATGGCAGGGCTTTGTGCGAAGCGCTGTGTGTTAGTGACGTATCCATTATGACTGTAACGCTGATATATCTTATCAACCACATTCACGGTCTAAAAAATATATAAACACTCAGTTATTTTTTACAAACATTTTAAACTCAAATTTGGCCAAAATGACATAGGAATTAAAACAAAGAACAACTATAAAACAAACTACATATAAAAATTCAAGTTTTTATTGTCCATCGTACAAAAGATAGCATAAAATGTACAAGATAATATTATTAAGTACAAAACAAAATATATACAAATTGAATATAATTAAATTTATAAATAAACCGGATATTACCCTTATTTACATAGATTTAGAGTTGCCAAATATAAAACACGGACATTAATATTTTAAAAATGTATACGTTTTGTACAATTTAAAATACACAGGTATTTAATTCTTCCATATATTTAGCATTTATTCCAAGTCTGGGGAACATTTCATGCACAGTGTTATCGAGCTGGCATGCCAGTTTATTTAGTCATGAGTGACATATCCATTATGACTGTGACGCTGATACATCTTATCAAGCACATTCACGATCTAAAATACGGCCATATCTGTACGGCCGTCGTCATGGACTAATATAAAGAAGACTGGAAACAAGCAAGTTTTTAACGGGCACGAAGTTCCTCTTCTCATTAGTACATAGCTGGTTTTAATGCTACCTAGTGGCAATTGAATAATGTTGAGAATAATATAAATATAAATTAGAATATTATTTCAATACTAATAAATCAGAATACTAAAGAATACATGTGTCATAGTCCATAGCAATTAGTTTTAATTAAGAACCTACTGCCCTATAGGCTATATTTCTATATTTTTAAAAACCAAAATCATAATACTAGATATTTTACCAAGCAGATAGCGTGCATGTTAGCAGTGTACCAATGTGGGCAATGAAGGGGAGAACGATTAAGGCTATTATTGCGGGCTGGCTCCCCGTATAATGTGCTCACGAACTAAGATAATAATACATTTTAGACCACGGTACAGACTAAGATAGTGAGGACTGGAAACTATATGGTGGGCGGGTGACGGGGAGCCGGCCCGCAATAATAGCCTCAATCATTCTCACCTTCACTGCCCACATTGGTACACTGCTAACATGCACGCTATCTGCTTGGTAAAATATCAACTATTATGATTTTGGTTTTTCAAAACATAGAAATATAGCCTATAGGGCAGTAGGTTCTTAATTAAAACTAATTGCTATGGACTATGACACATGTATTCTTTAGTATTCTGATTTATTAGTATTGAAATAATATTCTAATATATATTTATATTATTCTCATCATTATTCAATTGCCACTAGGTAGTAGCATTAAAACCAGCTATGTACTAATCAGAAGAGCAACTTCGGGCCCGTTAAAAACTTGCTTGTTTCCAGTCTTCTTCATATTAGTCCATGACGACGGCCGTATAGGTATGGCCGTATTTTAGATCGTGAATGTGCTTGATAAGATGTATCAGCGTCACAGTCATAATGGATATGTCACTCATGACTAAATAAACTGGCATGCCAGCTCGATAACACTGTGCATGAAATGTTCCCCAGACTTGGAATAAATGCTAAATATATGGAAAAATTAAATACCTGTGTATTTTAAATTGTACAAAACGTATACATTTTTAAAATATTAATGTCCGTGTTTTATATTTGGCAACTCTAAATCTATGTAAATAAGGGTAGTATCTGGTTTATTTATAAATTTAATTATATTAAATTTGTATATATTTTGTTTTGTACTTAATAATATTATCTTGTACATTTTATGCTATCTTTTGTACGATGGACAATAAAAACTTGAATTTTTATATGTAGTTTGTTTTATAGTTGTTCTTTGTTTTAATTCCTATGTCATTTTGGCCAAATTTGAGTTTAAAATGTTTGTAAAAAATAACTGAGTGTTTATATATTTTTTAGACCGTGAATGTGCTTGATAAGATGTATCAGCGTTACAGGCATAATGGATACGTCACTAACACACAGCGCTTCTCACAAAGCCCTGCCATTGGTTAATCCAGATGATATCATTAAAAGAGAAAACATAACGTCATATGAGCATTCAAGAGAGAAAAAATATGTTTTAGCACAGTGTAACGGCCCAAAACCTCTCTTTTCTCTCTCAACAATTCCGTTTGGTGATTTCTCTCACTATGCATTAGTTTACAGGTCTATAGTTATAGGTGTACTAAATACTGTATTTAACTATGGTAGGTACCCATTATATTTATTTCAAATTTTTTTTATGTATCATCATATTTATGTCGTCATTTTTAGTCAATTCAATTAATTATTTGAAAACCTTTTGATAATAAAAATAATAATAATAATAAACTTTATTCCAACAAACATAAATTATATAAAAAATTTGAAACCTACTGCCCTATAGGCTATATTTCCATATTTTGAAAAACCAAAATCATAATAGTTGATATTTTACCAAGCAGATAGCGTGCATGTTATTACTGTACCAATGTGGGCAGTGAAGTGGAGAAAGACCGGGGCTATTATTGCGTGCCGTCTCCCCGTCGCGGTCGCCCGGCCACCATATAGTTTCCAGTCCTCACCATCTTAGTCTGTACCGTGGTCTAAAATATATTATTATCTTAGTTCGTGAGCACATTATACGGGGAGCCAGCCCGCAATAATAGCCTCGGTCTTTCTCCCCTTCACTGCCCACATTGGTACACTGCTAACATGCACGCTATCTGCTTGGTAAAATATCAACTATTATGATTTTGGTTTTTCAAAATATAGAAATACAGCCTATACGGCAGTAGCATTCAAATTTTTTGTATAATTTATGTTTGTTGGAATATAGTTTATTATTATTATTATTTTTATTATCAAAAGGTTTTCAAATAATTAATTGAATTGTCTAAAAATGACGACATAAATATGATATATAAAAAAATTTGAAATAAATATATTGGGTACCTACCATAGTTAAATACAGTATTTAGTACACCTATAACTATAGACCTGTAATCTAATGCTTAGTGAGAGAAATCACCAAACGGAACTGTTGAGAGAGAAAAGAGAGGTTTTGGGCCGTTACACTGTGCTAAAACATATGTTTTCTCTCTTGAATGCTCATATTATGACGTTATGTTTTCTCTTTTAATGATATCATCTGGATTATCCAATGGCAGGGCTTTGTGCGAAGCGCTGTGTGTTAGTGACGTATCCATTATGACTGTAACGCTGATATATCTTATCAACACATTCACGGTCTAAAAAATATATAAACACTCAGTTATTTTTTACAAACATTTTAAACTCAAATTTGGCCAAAATGACATAGGAATTAAAACAAAGAACAACTATAAAACAAACTACATATAAAAATTCAAGTTTTTATTGTCCATCGTACAAAAGATAGCATAAAATGTACAAGATAATATTATTAAGTACAAAACAAAATATATACAAATTGAATATAATTAAATTTATAAATAAACCGGATATTACCCTTATTTACATAGATTTAGAGTTGCCAAATATAAAACACGGACATTAATATTTTAAAAATGTATACGTTTTGTACAATTTAAAATACACAGGTATTTAATTCTTCCATATATTTAGCATTTATTCCAAGTCTGGGGAACATTTCATGCACAGTGTTATCGAGCTGGCATGCCAGTTTATTTAGTCATGAGTGACATATCCATTATGACTGTGACGCTGATACATCTTATCAAGCACATTCACGATCTAAAATACGGCCATACCTATACGGCCGTCGTCATGGACTAATATAAAGAAGACTGGAAACAAGCAAGTTTTTAACGGGCACGAAGTTCCTCTTCTCATTAGTACATAGCTGGTTTTAATGCTACCTAGTGGCAATTGAATAATGTTGAGAATAATATAAATATAAATTAGAATATTATTTCAATACTAATAAATCAGAATACTAAAGAATACATGTGTCATAGTCCATAGCAATTAGTTTTAATTAAGAACCTACTGCCCTATAGGCTATATTTCTATATTTTTAAAAACCAAAATCATAATACTAGATATTTTACCAAGCAGATAGCGTGCATGTTAGCAGTGTACCAATGTGGGCAGTGAAGGTGAGAACGATTAAGGCTATTATTGCGGGCTGGCTCCCCGTATAATGTGCTCACGAACTAAGATAATAATACATTTTAGACCACGGTACAGACTAAGATAGTGAGGACTGGAAACTATATGGTGGGCGGGTGACGGGGAGCCGGCCCGCAATAATAGCCTCAATCATTCTCACCTTCACTGCCCACATTGGTACACTGCTAACATGCACGCTATCTGCTTGGTAAAATATCAACTATTATGATTTTGGTTTTTCAAAACATAGAAATATAGCCTATAGGGCAGTAGGTTCTTAATTAAAACTAATTGCTATGGACTATGACACATGTATTCTTTAGTATTCTGATTTATTAGTATTGAAATAATATTCTAATATATATTTATATTATTCTCATCATTATTCAATTGCCACTAGGTAGTAGCATTAAAACCAGCTATGTACTAATCAGAAGAGGAACTTCGTGCCCGTTAAAAACTTGCTTGTTTCCAGTCTTCTTTATATTAGTCCATGACGACGGCCGTACAGATATGGCCGTATTTTAGATCGTGAATGTGCTTGATAAGATGTATCAGCGTCACAGTCATAATGGATATGTCACTCATGACTAAATAAACTGGCATGCCAGCTCGATAACACTGTGCATGAAATGTTCCCCAGACTTGGAATAAATGCTAAATATATGGAAAAATTAAATACCTGTGTATTTTAAATTGTACAAAACGTATACATTTTTAAAATATTAATGTCCGTGTTTTATATTTGGCAACTCTAAATCTATGTAAATAAGGGTAATATCCGGTTTATTTATAAATTTAATTATATTCAATTTGTATATATTTTGTTTTGTACTTAATAATATTATCTTGTACATTTTATGCTATCTTTTGTACGATGGACAATAAAAACTTGAATTTTTATATGTAGTTTGTTTTATAGTTGTTCTTTGTTTTAATTCCTATGTCATTTTGGCCAAATTTGAGTTTAAAATGTTTGTAAAAAATAACTGAGTGTTTATATATTTTTTAGACCGTGAATGTGGTTGATAAGATGTATCAGCGTTACAGGCATAATGGATACGTCACTAACACACAGCGCTTCTCACAAAGCCCTGCCATTGGTTAATCCAGATGATATCATTAAAAGAGAAAACATAACGTCATATGAGCATTCAAGAGAGAAAAAATATGTTTTAGCACAGTGTAACGGCCCAAAACCTCTCTTTTCTCTCTCAACAATTCCATTTGGTGATTTCTCTCACTATGCATTAGTTTACAGGTCTATAGTTATAGGTGTACTAAATACTGTATTTAACTATGGTAGGTACCCATTATATTTATTTCAAATTTTTTTTATGTATCATCATATTTATGTCGTCATTTTTAGTCAATTCAATTAATTATTTGAAAACCTTTTGATAATAAAAATAATAATAATAATAAACTTTATTCCAACAAACATAAATTATATAAAAAATTTGAAACCTACTGCCCTATAGGCTATATTTCCATATTTTGAAAAACCAAAATCATAATAGTTGATATTTTACCAAGCAGATAGCGTGCATGTTATTACTGTACCAATGTGGGCAGTGAAGTGGAGAAAGACCGGGGCTATTATTGCGTGCCGTCTCCCCGTCGCGGTCGCCCGGCCACCATATAGTTTCCAGTCCTCACTATCTTAGTCTGTACCGTGGTCTAAAATGTATTATTATCTTAGTTCGTGAGCACATTATACGGGGAGCCGGCCCGCAATAATAGCCTCAATCATTCTCACCTTCACTGCCCACATTGGTACACTGCTAACATGCACGCTATCTGCTTGGTAAAATATCTAGTATTATGATTTTGGTTTTTAAAAATATAGAAATATAGCCTATAGGGCAGTAGGTTCTTAATTAAAACTAATTGCTATGGACTATGACACATGTATTCTTTAGTATTCTGATTTATTAGTATTGAAATAATATTCTAATTTATATTTATATTATTCTCAACATTATTCAATTGCCACTAGGTAGCATTAAAACCAGCTATGTACTAATCAGAAGAGCAACTTCGGGCCCGTTAAAAACTTGCTTGTTTCCAGTCTTCTTTATATTAGTCCATGACGACGGCCGTACAGATATGGCCGTATTTTAGATCGTGAATGTGCTTGATAAGATGTATCAGCGTCACAGTCATAATGGATATGTCACTCATGACTAAATAAACTGGCATGCCAGCTCGATAACACTGTGCATGAAATGTTCCCCAGACTTGGAATAAATGCTAAATATATGGAAAAATTAAATACCTGTGTATTTTAAATTGTACAAAACGTATACATTTTTAAAATATTAATGTCCGTGTTTTATATTTGGCAACTCTAAATCTATGTAAATAAGGGTAGTATCCGGTTTATTTATAAATTTAATTATATTCAATTTGTATATATTTTGTTTTGTACTTAATAATATTATCTTGTACATTTTATGCTATCTTTTGTACGATGGACAATAAAAACTTGAATTTTTATATGTAGTTTGTTTTATAGTTGTTCTTTGTTTTAATTCCTATGTCATTTTGGCCAAATTTGAGTTTAAAATGTTTGTAAAAAATAACTGAGTGTTTATATATTTTTTAGACCGTGAATGTGGTTGATAAGATATATCAGCGTTACAGTCATAATGGATACGTCACTAACACACAGCGCTTCGCACAAAGCCCTGCCATTGGATAATCCAGATGATATCATTAAAAGAGAAAACATAACGTCATAATATGAGCATTCAAGAGAGAAAACATATGTTTTGGGATATATGTTTTAGCACAGTGTAACGGCCCAAAACCTCTCTTTTCTCTCTCAACAGTTCCGTTTGGTGATTTCTCTCACTAAGCATTAGATTACAGGTCTATAGTTATAGGTGTACTAAATACTGTATTTAACTATGGTAGGTACCCAATATATTTATTTCAAATTTTTTTATATATCATATTTATGTCGTCATTTTTAGACAATTCAATTAATTATTTGAAAACCTTTTGATAATAAAAATAATAATAATAATAAACTATATTCCAACAAACATAAATTATACAAAAAATTTGAATGCTACTGCCGTATAGGCTGTATTTCTATATTTTGAAAAACCAAAATCATAATAGTTGATATTTTTTGTAACCTTTCACACCTTTTATATCATTCACAATTTTTTATTATTATTTACAAAAAAACTGTAGTAGTATGATCTTATTTACCGAAATTGAACTAATATAAAAGACTAATGTACCCCGGGGAGTCACGCTATTTATAGCTATGAGATATTTTCGATTTTTATTAATTTTGTTATTTAACTAATGTTATTATTTATACAAGTATGTTAGGCTCACACAACGTCTTCGCTCAGAATCGTTTTTCGTATTTTATGGTTTATCATTGAATTCAAATGTAACATATTTACACATCCATTATAACAACATGCTCGACAACTTCTATCCACCTTTTTTTTGTTAAATTTTATTTTTTAGAAAATGATACACAATTTATTTTTGAGTGAACGTGAATTTTTTACCGAAATTATTTTTGTCATGGAGATTGATTTATGGAGAGAGGTCAGATAGTGTCGTAGATAACGTTAGGTATTAGGCTCTAGTAGGAATGCAAATGCAATAGTTTTCGACTACCGTTTTCATATTAAATTCTATATTAATATTTATATATTATATAAATAATTATAATAATATTTCTCTTTTATTATTTTTAAAATAGTTTTTCGAAGTGTTTTAATGTTAAAAATAACTATTACATAACTCCTCTGTTGTGTTGTTTTTAAAATGATTGAATTACATTTTTGAACACATTTTTTTTAGTGCATTCATTGTGATTTTTATAGAGCATTCTAATCCCAGCCCTACTGACGATACTGTTAGTTGGAGAATCTGTGTCTTAAGATATTACGTGTTTACTCATCTGCCAAAGACTACGTATAAAAACCATTCGAAATAATCAATATAGGTAGTCTTATAGTCATATACCTGCATAATAATCGATCTGGTCTCTGTAACCGGTGCGTTTTGACTTTGACTACTGTACTACACCGGAAATATTATAATATATATTAGGTTATCAATAATACGAAACAAGTGTACTCATGGATTCGGTGCTACAAGCCTACAAACAGTACAAACTGACGTCTGACAACCGGTATTGGTTTTTTCGCGAAATGCTTTGCCATGACCCGAGCTACGGTAGGCGCCATGTGCACCTAATACAACACTAATACTGCAGGTCATATAAAATACCAAACCGATTTTACGTCTCCGCTGACGAATGTTACTACCGCAGCGGAGGTTCATATATTAATATATAATACACATATACGTAGGTATACAATATCATATACATATCACATTATCACATGATAATATAGCCACGATTATTTGCACACGCGTCTCGTTTGCCCACGCATTTCCGGTACAGTCATGTCTCTGGTACCAGTCGACCGCGCACGCGCTCGATGAATGAAACACACGGCGGTATAATAAATTAATAATATACAGGTTTCTTTTTTTCCTCGTCGCTTGTGCCAAAATATATATATCGTATGTGTAGATAAAATATTGTATAATATAATATATTATTATATACATAGTTACTCGTCGCTGCATGTATTATATTTATATATTATTCGCGTTAATTCAGTAGTGTTTATTTTAAACTATAAAATCGTGTTTACAATTTTCATTTATTTTGGGTGTCCGTGTCTAAGGACAATTTCAATTGCCTTTTCCGTATACTGTTGATTTTTATATTACATTGGAAAATTTTAAAATAATATATACAATGTTTTAACGGTTTTTATCGTATTATTTACCATATATTCCTACGTCAATTTCTTGACTTGTACCTATTTAGAAATTTCATGAATTGGAAACGGCGTTCTTTTATACAAAACGACGAAAACAACAACTTTCTGAAAATGTCACTTGATGCTTCTGTTATATTTCGTAATAAACTGTCTTTTCAACAACTGAACATAAAAAAAAGATTTTATTTTAGATGGTTTCTGTGTCCCATAAATTTTAGAAAATATATTGTATAATATGCTTGCATCTGTAAAACTTTTTAAATTGTTTTTATTTGCTTTTACGAATAACACAAATTAATATTGTTGCATCATTTTTATGAACATAATATTTTGACTATAAATAACAATGATGTTAAAATCATTTTTTTTTCTAAACATTAAAATTGGAAGTCTTTAGTTGTTTAAGCAGTTTAAACATAGCGATGATTTTACGGGTAGTAAACTATATTTTACTTTCCGGACATAACGCTGCGGGTTTAGATTAATATTACGATGATACCTTATAAAAACTATAAAAACAACTATCCATGTGATGGCGAAAAATCATAAAATTTTTTATATTTTCATCGTTTCGTTTGCTACACATATTATATTGGTATAATAATAATAATTATAATAACGCAACCTATTCACCATGTATACCTTCCATTCATAAATGTGCATATTTTATTTATAATATATATTATTATTTGTTGTAGTGAGAACCGTTGTTGTGACCGACCAGGCGAATCAACACCATTTAACGTACCAGATAATACGAAAGTGGAAAACTAAAATAAGCGCCAGTCCAGGTCGACGAGTTCAAGTATACTCGTTTCACGCCCGCCATAAGGTAAGTGCTTATATTTTATCATCGCAATTCATCATATTATATGGTAATTTATAATCGCGTATAATTCGCACTTGCATACTATATTTGTAGCTTTTGGCCTAAACTATACGCTTGTCTGTTGTTTTGATTAAATTGAGTGTGCTACATAGCCACAGTACGGTGGGCCCGATTTTATCATTATTATTATCATTTTCGTTCATTTACAGAATGAAAGTCAACACAATTATTTCTATACTTATCGATTTACGTCAAGTGACGTGGTCAGAAGGTGGTTTAAAAATATCAATCAAGATGGTTCAAGATACCATCAAGATTCAAGGGTATCCATAGGAATTTGTCTAGGGAGGGACAAAATATTTTCATTTTAAATTTTTTGTTTCACTCTCCGATTAGTGATAACTGATAAGGTATTTGCTTTTGACATGGTTTCTTTCATATATGTGGGGAATGTAAAAAAAATTATGAATTATACGTAGACAGTTAAAACTTAATCTTGCAGAATTAATTGTCATTAGGTAGGTAATTAATAAGTAATTTTAAATTAACAATTAAATATGAATGCATTTTTTTTAATAAATAAAATGTTACCATTGATTTGATAGCTTAAGGTTATTTATAAAATAATGTGGTATTTTATATTACATTGGGTTTAAATCACAAGTTGGTATTTTGGTATGAATATTTTATATACCTAGTATACTGTTTCTATTTTTTTTTTGAAGGCGACTTTTCATAAACATTATTAGCTTTTGGTTTTTTGAATCTACCTCATATATATTTTAATAGCTTAGTTCAACTTAAACATTTATCTACAAATCAATATTTTTGTGTTTTTAAATTATTTTGTTTCGTATTTTATACTTTACCCCTTGTACTATTCTACAATCATATCAACACATTTAATGATAATTTACATTAACTGATTAGTTCCTAATAAATTTTGTTGCTGGAAATTTATCCTTTGGATATTTTAACACGCATGTCATACCTACATAAATGTTGATGAGCGTTTTTCGAAAAATGTTCGTATGTGCGCGACGACGTCTTTATGCGATCTACTGTTACAGAATTATATAAATATTAATATATTATGATAGTTTTAATAATATTGGACATGAAATGGCTAGACATTTCGTACTGAAAACTCGTCCTCGATCCACCTCTGGTCGAATTTAGTTACGAGCAGCGCGTGTTAAACCCACAGCAATATATAGATACCTAAATAACAGGAAGGTAGATTCAAACACGGTGTGATAGTAGGTAACTAACTTTTATTAGATTATCTCATGACGGGCAAACTATTTTTACGCTCGATGAATTAATACGAGCAATTATCGTTTAATTGTTAATTGTTTTCGATGTTCTGCTCATCTTATCAAATTTGGCGACTTATGCCAATATGTACTGACTACTGACACTTCACTAATGTAACGGATCACAAGTATGTAGAATTGGCCAGATGCTTAAGATCGAATTCCAATGATTGTTGATCTCCAATTTCTAAAATTGATATGCGCGCAGACCTATATACCTAATTAAACTCCATTTTTGTCAATGTTTTGCACCTGAGGCCAGAATGAAGAAGACAGGTAGACAGAAATTAAATTAATCAAGCGTATTTTATAATAATATTTATAAGCATTATAGCTGAATAACTCGGCTTCGTCGGAGTTCAGTTTTTTTGAGTTTTAACTTTTTAATAATCCCGCTAATTAATTAATAATATATGTTTAATAAGTTTTGTGGCATAGGCGCGTGCGCTTATTTTTGGCGCCTCAACAATTACCGCATTATACATTATGATAAAAATAATCAAAATACAATCGTAGTGGTACCTATAATATTATAATGACCGTATTAACCCGTATTTAACCGCAACGATTTATTATAATAATATATGTCTCATGTCAGCAGTATTTCTATTCACCATATATATATGAGTTTGTACTGCTATGAATCTGACTGCACTGGTTCATCGTATCTGCACCGCGATCGGACGTGTATACCCGTTTGAATGTTCGATACCCAACGTATAAAACGATTCGTCGTCGTTTGCTTTTGCCCCGTGCTATGCACTGCGCAAACCTGGACTGCGATGACGGCTGCATTATAATCGAAAATTATAGTCATTACCTATATAGAACGTTCTAAGCGGTACCTAATCGTTAATAATAATAATATAACATTATGTTAATAATATTGTATAAATACATTGTAAGTACCTTCATATTTACGAAAATCCATAAAAAAAAATATTAAAAATTTCGTATAAAATGGTTTAACTAAGGTACTTACTAGTTTTGTGTTAGTTGGTCACTTATGTCACTTATTATCCAAATGTATTAATTTTTTTTATTTTCTCTAACATTTATTAGAATATTTACAATCTGTAATAGTAGCTTACAATAATCATATTAGTGGAAATGTACAAGTTGTCTGTGAAATCATGAGGAGAGGGAGTAGCTACCCAGCAGTAAATACCGATGTACAACATCAATAATATTTTTAATTATCTAGATATATTGTATATATATTGTATATTTTAAACATTTTTTCCCTAATGTAATTTCTTATAAAATATCATAACAATATTTTTATCATATCAATTAAATATTTTTAAACTCCAATTTAATATATCTGTAATAGCTAATAATAATAATAATAAATATATTTAAAAAAAATTATTTTTTAACGAAAATGTTTTTATTTCTCAAGTTGAAAGACAATATATTTTATAATAATGATAAGAAATATATTATAATAATCAAAACGTATAGCGTAATACACAGATCCAATGTTTATAATACATATAAAAGAACACAATATAAATTTTATATTTTATATTATAATTATAATACCTATATAAGAGAAAAATATCTTAAATTTCTTTTTAATTTTTTTTTTAATTCAATATACATTTTTATAATTATAATATGTATTATATAGTTATAATAATTTATAAAAGAAAAAATTACTTGTAGGTATGTTCTTTATTTTTACTTAAAAGGAAATATACAATAATTTTATGTAAATGTGTTATTATCGTCTTCGTCGGGATGATGATAATCTGTAGTTTCTCTTATTTTTTTCTTTTTTTTTTTGTTGTAGTCATACAGAAAAAAGAAGGCAATTTTAAAGTTTAAAATAATATTTTATAATTTATGTTGCTATATTGGTTGTACATTGTTTACGTGTATTATTTACCTTAAGCCTAAATAATAATTAATAAACTTAAAAAGTGGACTGTAAGATTTTTTAGCAATCTTGAATATTTATTATACCTAATCATTTTTATCAAATTAATAAATTAAAATGCTTCATACTTCATAGTTGTAAATAGTTCTAAAAAACATAAAATCAATATTTATATTTACACATATAAACTTAAATAATAATCTATGCTTGTAAAATCAGAATAAATAGTATCTCATTTAAAACCAATTAGTTGCAATGTTTTATTTTTCATAATTAAAAAAAAAATTATTTTTAAAATAATGTATTGATTATTTCATTATTTAGGGATAATTAAATCTGTTAAGTAATGATCTATTTAAACAATTTTAAGATAAATAAATGGTTATAACAACCTTGTTATTCAACAACTTAGTTTTAAGAAAAAAACCCATTCCTTTATATATTGTTATGTATTCTTGTTTCTTCAATATTTATTACATTTTAGATTTTCTAACAACTATAGACTAGGTTATAATTTTGCAATCTTTGTTGGTGCCTGTCCTAGCTATGATATAGTACTATTGATGATGTCATTTCTGCAATCTTTTTGTTCTGGAATTTTTTGTCTAACAACACCTTAAAATAATAACAATTGATTCAAAACTTTTTAGTCAAGAGTTTATAAAATACCATATTTAAACATACGCTGTACAATATATTATTGACATATGTTCGTGTAGTTTAATTCTTCATTTTGTAATGTTGATTCTATTGTTAATAGTTCACTTTCAGTTTTTAATGAAAAACATGATAAATGGTTTTCTTCATAATCTATATTTGAATTAAAAAAGCTATACAAAACATTATTGTGTGGGTTAAAATACTACTTGTAATATAATATACAGAATTTATGAAATAGAATACAAATTAGTTATAATGACGCAGTTACCTGATAGCTTTCAAAGTTGATGACCAATAAAAGCTTTTAAATTCTAATAAACTATTATCTTTGAAATCAAAAGTACAGGAATGCAAACCTTTTTCTAATTTACATTTTGTCACTGTTTTTGATGGTTCATTTAGTATAGTTGTTAAGGGAGTACTGCCGCTAGACCGAACTGTTGGCTTATTGGTAAAACATAACATGTCAAACTCTTTCCTTGGTGGATAAATATTGTTACAATAATTGTTGGTCTCATTAAATGATTGTGACTTATCTAGTTTTAAAAATTAATTATTATTAACTAGTATAAAATACTATGATTGAAACATATAATATACAGACTAAAATAGCTTAGACATATAGTGTAATAAAAAAAAAACAAAAATAGTTTAGAAAACTAAATTTACTTTTTTGTTTCTTAGGGAATGTAGGGTGTGCTGTCGGCTTATATTTGAGAAGAATATCATCCTCATCATAATGTGAAGAGTAATGTTGTTCTTATGACCTTTTTGCCTTAACTTTCAATCTTTGTCCATGCCCTCTTTCTTCAATTTCTGAATAAAGGTTGGAATTCTTATTTAATTTATGCATCAGTTTTAATCCATATTCATAATTGTCTAAAAATATAAATATTACATTTAGGTACATTGCATTCATGCATTTATGAATTACCTATATTCTCTTCTGTAATAGTCTAATCAATACTATTTTAACGCATTTCTTTATAAATATTATTGTTATGAGTAAACGTCGTTTAAGCTCCAATACACTCCTCCATCATATACATCAGATAGTCTTTTTTTCTTCCTACGCACATCCGAAAATTATACTCAACAAATAATTTACATCATACATATAAAATTATCAATATTAAAAATAATATGTCGTTATACAATATTATTTTAAGTTATAACCGTACCGTTTTGTCGTTGTTATTATTTTACATGAAAATAAAATTTAATTAAAAATTTTTTTATTTAAATAATTGAACCCATCACAAATATCCGTGCATACAACTATATGGGAAAACAACATTTGTCAATGTATATGCATAAGTATATATATCTGAAGTTCTAGTATATTATGTATATTAAACGACAATGATATTGGCTGTTAAAACGAGTTAAATGTTAAGTCGTTATATAGGTGATGACACTTTTTCTTAATTTAAATTACGCGTCATAAATTGTATGGGGAAAAAACAACGAAAAAACCTATAAAAATAGAGGGAAATCGAATTGTAATTAATTGTACGTTTAACGAGCGGCCGTGTAAATATATCGGAGGCCATTAGATTTGTACCGTGATAACGTTTGCCGGTTTACGTGTACGGGGATCCAGCCAAATTCGGCGTTTGATTACCATAATTATTGTTGTGCGTGCGTCACCCGTACGACCTGGTCCAGCGTGGTGTACGGAGATGGCGCCCGAGCGGAATAACGAAAAAATAAAATATATCCTGATGTAATCTGTCTTTAATGAGCTCTACACCATTGAAAGATACGGATCTCTTAGAACGGGTAGATAGGTATATCGACGTTGGTCTATAGCGATCGGACGTAAAATAAAAATGAAAAAATAATTAAACTTCTATAATTTTATTATATAAAAATAATAATAAATATATCCGCTGCGAGTAAATTATTCTATTTCGTGTCTTCCCGTTTTCGTCAACCCGTATATTATATTAGGTATATTATATGATAGGGACATAATATTATTTTTATATCCAAAGCTTTTTCTTTATTGTCAAAACGTTTTAATTATTGCGTTCCATTTGGCCCGGAGCAATGTCATAAAGAAACGCGAACGGGCGACCGCGCGTATTGGGTTTCATGATAGCCATAGCCACGTATCTGTTTAATAGTAGAAAATAAAAACAAACATAATACATATACCTATATATATTATATATATTATGTGTGTATTTGTGTTATATACGAGCGCGCGCGCACGGATATAGAAGTAACTCCATTAAGATAGGGCGTGGAGATTGCAAACCAGCGATAAAACATTTATAAACAAATACTAAGTTTTTCGTGTAGCCTGTGTACGCCGCGACCGCGTGCTTAGGGGTACCATAAAACACGGTTTGCCGTTTTAGACGCATTAAATCATTCTTGTAGGATCGTGTACTTATACGTTTGCTGAGATGTATGTGTGTGTGTACATTATAATAGAAAAAAAAATAAGCAAACATATTGTAGGTATACACATATGCAAACACTGGATCTATGAATCGTGTAAAAAGTAAAAACCTACTGGAGATTTAACAATTAAGATATAAAATGCGTTATTTGTCAATATTACTTTAATGTTCCTTCCCCTAAATTAATAATTTGGTACTACCATTAAATATATTATCTTTATTATATCTATGAATATTACCCATACAATTTGCAATCATATAATTCTTTTTCAAATACAGTGTGTAGCCACCTCCTGCAAGTGTTTGTTAATAACTACCTGTAAAGATATAACATGGATACCTTAAAAGGTAAAATATAATATTATGAATACTTAAAAATATTTTTATAGCTATAACCATTTAAAACAAAAGTTGTCAAATTTCTGACTCCAGTCCCTTTAATGTGCTGTTTCCTAGGCGTAATTTTTTGAGACGACAGTCGCGATCCATTTTTACAACAGGTCGTAATAATGACCTATTTCTTATAGAGTGTTAGATATCCAAAAACTAGAATATATTTTTAAAAATAACCGCCTTAGTTTTTAAAGCATCAAACATCGGATTATTGTTACAACGTTTTTCACAATGTTCAGCCAATAATGGTTTTGCCTTGTTTTTATGGACCTTAAATGTGCTTTTTATTTCATTCGTCGTCTCCCGTTACGTACAAACCCGAATTAAGATAGTTTTGGGCCCGGGCCAAATAGCAATAAATAATAATATATCCATTATAAATTTACTATAGGAAATGTATCGTAGTACCTGTCAAGGGCCCACAATTGTTTGATATCTATCGTGGACCCGATGCCATGTAACCTCCCTCCCCCTGCCACCTCCTAAATAATTTTATAGGGTCGTTGGAGACGATCATTTTGAGAAATAAACGGGGTAGTCCCCGATTAAACCTGCCAACCTCACTGAATAATAGATAAATATATTATTATTAGGTATAAATCATAATCAATAAATTCTGAGCATTGTGTGTTTTTTTCTGTCTGGAGAAAGGGAAAGCTACTTTTGGAAAACTCGCCTCGGCCACGAGTCAGCTAATAATTTCCAAGTTTCCTCTGTATACATACGCGTATGTCTTGTATCGGTGCCATGTCGCGTTTGTCTATTAGCGTGGAGGTTATAGACTCACCTATTGCTTTGCGATGATATATCGTTTTAAATGTACTCTAATACATGAACAACGATTTTCCCGGTCTAAATGTCACTTTGAAACATGTTCATCTCTCCTTAACAAATGGTCAATTCTTGTTGTGCGAGCCTTGTACAAATGACGTAGTTTAGATACTGCATTATTTCGTATCAAATACATAATCTATTGTATTAAATATGCAATTAAAATTGTATAGTTAAATAAAAAATTACATTAAACTTTTTTGTAAAATTCAAATTTGAAACTGATGTAGGTAGTTTTTACTCTGATGCACACTGCATTTTTATAACTATGAGGTCCGAGTAAGTTATTAAATTATTACTATTAAATTGTATACGTTATTATATGTTTCATATAAGAATTATTCAGTACATAAATAGTAGCTAATATTTTTTATTCGTACCTACAGTTGACTATAATAAGCTATTATCCTGACATTGAGTAATTGGCTTTAATATAATGTTTTTATCCGTCAATAACTCAATAGTTCGATTGAAAAGCTTTGACTAGATCACCTATATTACACGTAAATGTTATTCTATTATAATATAATCGTATAGGTAGGTAGGTAGGTATTCTTATATAGTTATATATTTAATATATTTATGTATTATATAAATATGAAAATGATTATTGTATACGTAATACATATATATAGGTATTGCGAAGCCTACAATGGTTTGTTGTCCAATTTCAAATGTAAAATAGATTAGCAATACAATATCTGTAAGTAGGTTCGTACCTATATAGTATCAAGATAAAAAAAATTGAGAGAATAAAATTTGCTGATTGAAAAAAAAATGACTCATTCTTGTTAGTGAAACGCCCGTAAAATATCAAATAAAAAAAAAAAACCAAACAAGTATCTATATAGGTACCTACTGCTAAACATGATATATTGATTATACATATAACTATACAGCTATATGGCATATAAGTACAACTGATTCGATTAAATTAAATTATACTCGAATATCACATATAATATAGGCACACAATTTACCGCAGTGTACGAATTGTGTAAAGTATAGAATTGATGTAAGAGTAGAGTAGGTATTAAATTATGGTAAAAAAAATTGGCTGGACAAAATATAATTTATGACATATTTTATACTATATAATATAATATGTGTAACTTTGGTAGGTATATTGTCGTATACCCGAGCAGTCAACTTCAAAAGCTCTATTGTGGTGTCCGGTTTAATCGCTATACGAATATAATTTTACAGGATAAACTATCCACGAGCATATTTAAAATTCTGTCCTCTCTCAATGTACGCCATAAATCAAAATACTACATTTACCTTTGTGTGCACTATGCGCATACAAACCATTATGTACGAGCGCCGTATCAGTGCTCAAATATTGACGTTAGTTTTAATTAATATTACTACTGCGGCCGCCACGGATGTGTACACATTATAATACACGTATTTATCTGTAGACTGGTGTTGACTAGTTTCGATTCGAATGCGTTTTTACGTCAGTTCAGTGTAAGAGCAAAATAATAATACCGTGAGTAGGGTATTTGGGTCGTGCTATACGTGCAATTAATAACGTAATTTCGATAATTTTTTACATTCATCTGTTTACACTTATAAGGTACTTAATATCATTATTTTGAACCATAAAAAAATTATGTTTTTATTCATCAATTTGTAAATGCCTGCAAAGTCATATTTAATGATGTTAGTATAACATTTTACTAACGCAAGATAGGTAGTTATCTAAGACTTAATAGTATGTCCATACACAAACTTCCCTCAAAAAATTATTCCAATCTACTACAGTAAACTTGCTCATTCCAAATTCACGTTTGCAAAAGTCCACTGATGTCAGTTCATGAGCTCAACCATAAATGAAGTGAACAATAGTTGGCAACTTTACCTTGGCACTTTGTATCCAATTATTTGTCTTGAGACCTTTTTCTGCTCGACATGATCTTAAATGACATCGCCACCGACCCCTTTGTGTATCCAAAACCATTTCGTGTCCACTGTCACAAGTCCTATTCTTATGGATAATATTTTGGTTTTGCAAAAAAATTATTGCCGATGAAACATCATGCACGTCACTATACATTTGTCGGAAATTCATTTTTTTTTGTTCAGATGACGACAACTGAATAACTGAGGTAGGTACTTCATAATATTATATACGGCACCCGCTGTTATACCTATCTTATATAATTTATTCATTTTACTACACGAATTTTACCAAACATAATTCTTAAAATATCTAATTAGAGAATTTCACACGAATACCTAACGTATGTGATTTCGTACCTTCTTTATCTGCACTCTGCAGTATATCAGTATATTATACATTTTATAACATCAAAAATACGAGGGATGTAGGTAAGTGGCGGGGGTCAACTAGACCAGTACCCACTTTGGTTTTTAAATTGTTGCTATTGGTTATAAAAGAAATAATTAGTAGAAATAAGTATTTATTATGGGGAATTATTGATTCCGCCGAAACTATCTGTTTAGAAAAAAGGTTTATATCGATTCCGCCGGCTACTGTTTAAAATATCGAAATATCGATTCCGCCGGCTATTAATTCCGCCAGCTACTGCTTATCCCTCCCTTATAAAATATGTATTCTAAATAATATGTGATATATATATTAGATTTATTTATTTATGTAATATTATTGTAATATTCCTATTTGTTGCCAAAAGTTAATCGGGCAGATCAGGTACAAGCATGCATCAAATCAAACTTTTGCACATATACAGCCGCTCAACGGCATTGTCCGCGATCAGACGTAATCTGAGTTGCACTTACTGCACAGAGTTACACACAAAATGAGTTAAACAGTCACAATTCTTTTGATAGTTGTCATATTTTACGTGCAACAAAGTGCGCGGGATCAACAAGACAATTAATTTATGTAAATCATACAAAAAATGTGTTTTAATATATGCTTCATAACGTGTTATCAATTCTTTACAATCATGTAAGTCAGCAAATCGTTTAATTTCAATACAATTTGATGGATCCAATTGTGTTCCCAAAAATTCATTACATTTACTTTTTACATAGTCCATTGAGAGGAAATTTTCAGTTTCTAACAAAATCTTGAGAAATCAACAATAACATATTTAAATAACTTCAATATAAATATATAATAAAATTTATATGCACCTACTATAATTATCTATTCTTATTGAGTATTACAAAGTTTAAGTTTAAAATTAGAGCTAACATGAATTCGGAACGATTTATAGTTCGATTAACATTTGTATCCGAATAGGATGTCATATATTATACAAAAAAAGTACAAAACCTACGTGATGGGTACTGCAGTGCGACGTCAAAACTTGAAAATGTGTAATATAAAAACACCCTGGACCCTCGGTTCATTATGACCTATTCGATGCCATCTGGCAAACAACGGTACATGTAGGTATACATATATTATATCTCCTTTTCCATAGTCCTTTGAGAGGAAATATTCTGTTTCTAACAAAACCTTGAGAAATCAACAATAACATATTAAAATAACTTTAATATAAATATATAATAAATCAAATAAATAATTTATCAGACCAATACATTTTCTTCATTGACATTTATTTTTCCGGTGTAAATATAATTTACTATGAGTTCAAAAGAGGTGGAACCTATACCTTTTATTAAAACGTTATATTTATCCTTTTCATTAAAATTAGTGAACATGGCAGGAAATATAGACTTGATGGACTTGCTGATGCCAAGACAATCTTATGTCCGCACACTTTTTTACCATCATCTGTTTCCAATTTATTATCACAAAACAATTCCTCTCTAAAAGAAAACAATGGTTACATTTTAATTTTGCTAGCTACTAAATTAAGTTACTTCGTACTTTTGTACAGATTGCATGACTCTAAATACTTCAAACGCGAAAGAGCTATTTTGAAATATTGTTGATTCGCATCTTTTACCCTCACATCGTAAATGTTGCATAGTATTTTCATCCATCTCTGTAATTCATATATAATCTTTTAAAGTATGGTAAAAATGTATGTGCACCTACTATAATAGTTATCTAATCTTATAGTACCAAAAAAATCAAAAACTATACAATTCGATCGTCCTATAGAATCTATCAATACCAGGTTCAAACAGTAGGCATGATGGCAATGAACATAAAATATTTTTGAATTTTTTTCTTTGCATTTATCTTGAACACCATTTATGTTTCCTGCCATGGTAGATGCTCCATCAAAGCACACGGCTATAATATCTAACCAGCTTAGACCTAATTGGTTTACATTTTAGGAGAAGTAATGCTAATAGGAAAAGTAATGCTAACGCGGTCCCTCCTCTGGTCGTCGATACCACGGAAAAAAAAATTGGCTTACATTAGGTAATTGGTTATGCATTACACTTCTATTTCCTTGTCTTTCAATTTGTCTTTTACTCATAGCTTTTTCTTTGGTTTCATCTAAAATGACATCAATTGGCTTTTTAATAAGAAAATTAGAAAGTGATGTGAAACTATGAAAATGAGATTTTGATTTTTGGTGTTTTTTTTAACGATTTGCTGATATTCTTCCATGCATTGAACCCTTTTGTAGTAAATGCCGTTTCTTTTTGTCCTACATTTAGATTATTTGAAGTAAAACATCTGCATGCAAATCAAAAGGCAGAATCAGTAGTTGGACTATACTCCAACCACTTAAATTCACTATAGTATTTTTTATGAAAGCTGCGAGAATAGTTTCCACACTGTGTTCTAGGAAAAATATCAAAATTAGGTTGAAAAGGTCCACGTGTAATTCTTGCTTGAAATTCTAAACGGTTTGATGGTAAAGCATTGATTGGATCATCTGGATGAGGTGCACTTTTTTCTATAATACATATATTTTAAGAATTAACTTGGAAACTTATCTTATAGAAAAAATTTTCTGCACAATGACTACACAAAAAACTAATCAATGCACAAGGATACAATGAGTATTTATATTTGATAAATATAAATCTATAAGCCATCTAAGCATACAATAACTTAAAACACAACATAGGTTAATATCTAAACTAGTAACTACATAATATACATACAAGTATCTTACTTACTTGTAAGTTGTAACAGACTTGAGCCTGATTTGTATATATATATTTAACACATTCATAACAGCAAGTATAAGTTTTAATGTTTCCTGATTGAAACAATCATTCAAAACAAAAGAAGGAGTAGTAGTTTTTTGTTTATTTATTTATAAAAACACAGTTTATACATAATATATAGGTTATTCCTTAAAAAATTAATTTAAATTACAGACAACAAATAATATGTTATTACTCACATATAAATATATGCATCATGTATGTTTACCTGATTTCTCATTAGAATAAACAGACGTTGAACATTCTGGATGTTGCTGCAACACGTTAACTTTGGTCGATTCTAAAATAATAATTACATCTCTAAAATATTTTCAATAGCTATAATAAATAAATAAATTTAAATGTAATTTACTTACCATTATTGGAATATGAACTTGAATCTTTTTTAAAGAAGTCCAGGATTGTTTTTTTATTCATTTTGTTTTCACAAATACTCATTAGTCATTACATGCGTTGAAGTATCATATAATAATAATAATAATCATACTATCACAATATAATAAATTAAAAAAATACATAAAAAATGTTTTTTTTTGGGGGGGGATCCATCCCCTAATTCCCCCCCCCCTAATTACGCCCCTGCCCCCTGGTAACAAGGGAAGAATTATTATTCGCAGGTCTGGCCATGGCCAGATTGGTCATATCCGTAAACACGCCTATGTATATAATATATAAAGTATTCATAATAATATTTGACGTATATCACAACCATTGTAATATTATACGATATAGGTAATAATATTATATATATTTGCATAATCGGTCAATGAGATTAAGAAAAAAATTAGTGATCATAATATTATATATAATATATGTGTATAGGTAGGAGGGAAACGGTGCGATGGTATAATATAATAGATGTTATACAAAACCTCGGAAATATCTAAATTATATTTTTATCGAACGGGTGCGTGTTTCTTTTCTTATAATTAAATCGTTACAATTGGATGATTTGACGACCAGTCATGGCTATTATGGAAAACTAAGAGTTTTGATAAGTTATAATACGTTATGATAACCTATATACCCATGTAGGTATCTAATATTTTCTGCCATGTTACATTAATGTATATTGTATATAATATAGTGCCTATTACCAATTATCCAATGTGGAATAAAATAATTTACAGTTCTTTGTATCATATAGAACGCATTATATAACGAAAAACTTCATCGTCTACAATCTTCCCTGTAGATACACACAACACATTCGAAATGTGTAGTTGTATATTATGGAATTATCATAATGGACGGGCGCGGTCAGAACGAATTATAATCACCAAACTAAATATTTATTCACCTTTCGAAATATAATAATAATTGATCCTGCTGTTTTAAATATCAAGCACCGAAAAACACATTTTTAGAGATAAATTACCCATCTATCCTAGCAACCAATTTAACATTTCAAAATGTTGACGGAAATGGTCTGTGTTTGGAATACACTGGAAAAGGTTGTCCATAGGAAACGGGGATAATTCCGCCGTGATTACGAATTTCATAGGACTTAGGTTAGGTTATATAAGGGTTATAAATTATAACCCTTACGGACGAATGACGATGATAGCTTTTAACAGTTGGCTGTTGCAGTGTCAAAATTAAAATGAAATTCGGCTTCAGCATAAATGTATAAACAAACTGTTTTTATAAGCTAATACAGGCTATATTATTAATATAACACATTAGCACGGACACATGAAACGACGATAGACGAATCACAATACAATGATAATAAAATAAAATTCAACGATATTTTAATTTCCCACTTATTTGAATAATTAATATTTTATTATTAGATCGGCTGGGACAGTCAATCCCGCTGATAGTAGTGGACGGGTATTTCCTATGCAATGCATACCTATTTGTCCATTTTAAAACAATGTTATTACTTGTTAAAATTAAAAATAATATAGTATTATTTTATTCACATGCACATTATTACATACATTTCTTTCAAAAAATTATTTTGTAGTTATGACTTTTGTTTCAAAGTCCATTTAAAATTTAAAACCTTCAAAATACGCCCACGGAAATTATACGCCCGGGGATAAATCCCCGACTTCCCCCCCCCCTAGATCTGGCCCTGGTTATAATTATCATTATTAGGTACAATAGATCAGGATTTTAAAAATAATAAGAGACGATAGATCTAAGGCTCTTGTCGGGCGGGAGGTCTCGACTGGACATTATACGTACGTGGTAAGACAATTCGTAGATACGAGGAATAATAAATACAAACGGCGCTACAACTACACTACATAATAAATTAACTATTAACGGTAAATGGTTATAGATGATCATATATATACGATAGTGTATACTACACAGTAGGTATATGACTACAATTTAAAGTAACACTAAATAGTAAATAGTTTCAGCTAGATAACCTTGCATTTAATTCGGGGTTATTTTTTTGCAAAACTTGGACTTATGCTGTTCATATTTATTTTTATTGTTATTCACATTACATATTGTTTTATCGTATACAGTTTTACAAGGTTCCACTCGTTTTCATATGAACTGTATTGATTCTTATCTCACTATGATATTTTAATCACTCCTATTCAGTATAATAGGTACCTATTATATACTTAATGATTTCATAATATTCTAAATAAGTTGGAGGTCTACGTCATCGCTAGAGCCCGTGGGTCGTTGCGACATCTGCAACCAGTATTTTGCACACGAAACGAACCGGAAAGAACCTACAAATATTTGCAGACTCTGGTTAATCATACGGACACACGTCGTCGTATACGTATATGACGAATTTCTCGAGATTGACCACTGCGCAAACGGAACATATATCATTATACAAAGTGATATATTATTCTAAACAACACGCCACACTCGGTATATTATAATAATATTATATAGCGTATACATTTGTCGGGCAACTTGACGTTCGTTCTACCACTGGTTATCGTTGGTCCTGCGCGGGAACGTGTCGACGCATATTAGTGGCGAAAAATACCTATTATTCAAAAGAAACGATCGATCAATGCACCAGAGTCGAAAGAAGGAAAGTGAAAGACCTGCAGCTTAAAACCTACCTATATAATATAATATACCGAAAGCTATAATATATAACGTTACCGCGCACACTCTTGAGCAATGAGTCGTTAAGCATATAATACATAATAATATATTGTGTCTTATTTGGCTATGGTAGGTATGCCAAAAATTCGCCGGCACCCATTTCCGGTCGACTCGAGTCATTACGCATACGGGTTGAGTGTATAATATTATAAAGCTATAAATTATAATTGGTACACGCCATTCGCGGCGGCGAGAGTAAAAGTCCCGCCGCCGACCACCGCGAAAACCAGACGGTGATCTGATGTGCCTCCGCAGCGACCAGCGATCGTCATAATTTTATTATTCAGAGGTACATAATATGCGGGTGGGACGGTTGTCCAATTTGGGCGAGTGCGCGTTGTATTGCAGTCGAAACGCGTTCCCGGTATAAAATAAAATAGACCAAACAGGTAAACATCAGATGGTTTCGGTTTCTCGACGACTCCGAAGAGGACGATGTTATCTTCGTCGTCCGTATACGAGGATCTGGGTACCTATATATTATAGTATAATAATAGCTGTACATCGTGTATGCAATATACATTCATACTAATAATGATCGCTGGATCTGAGCGTGATGGCGGCGTAATATTCCCGTATACGTTCGATCTACATAATAATAGTAATAATAATAATAATAATAATAATAATAATATATTAAATCACGTAAATCGGCCAGTGCAGCGGTATCTATATACAGGCCGCCCGGGCCATTGTGCTGCCAAACGATGAGGGCGGGCGCGCACTATTATAATATATAATATAATATATTATTATGTCCGGCGAGAGTCGTCCCGCGGAGGAATAAATGATACGCGCGTTATATTATAACATAGGTATGGGTATAAAATATATAAATAGTTGCCGTACGATATTCTCCTAGTCCGATATATTATATTATTATTATCTGGGTACGCTCGCTAGACATATATACCCGCAGACTTGAGCGCGAATAAAGCGCATTGAACGAACACTCGCCGGCACCGTCGTCATCGCGTAATGCGTTATTTTATTACACATTAAATTGTATATTGTCGTTATTATTATAATAATATATAAATGTATTATATCGTATTGTTCGTGCCCTGTGTTGTTACTATGTAGGCGCGTACGACGACGACGGCGTTAACGATAATTTACTCGCGAGGCTGTGCGATTCTCCCTTCAGTAGATCGCTCGCGCTAATTGAAGCCGATTGTGCGCGACTCTGCCGATTGTCGACGTAAAGTACCTATATGATTATTATTATGCCGTCGACCTATATAACATTTATATGTGTAACTGCTCTGCAAACTGCAATTCGACCGCGGAGAATTCGACTGTTTGGCGCGTTTGCATTAGGCAGGTTAGGTTAGGTTAGGTTAGGTTAGGTAGGCAGAAAACGCTTTTATAACACATTATGTACCTATATAAATAACCGTTCGACGTCTGCCTCTCCCGGGGTATAGTGCTTTGACCTACGTATTATATACTGATGACTTAAGGCCCGGAATTATATGCTTTAACGTACGAATATGAACATATTTATGCACAGATTATCATACAAATATGTAAACAAAAATGCATTTTATTCAATCATTAAATTAAGAATTCCGGAAATACGTGTCCCTAGTGTAATAGTCGTATTATATTATACGATTTTTTTCCAATTTTTCTGATTTGAAACCAAATCTATAAATTTAGATTTATAAAAACATTTTAAAATAAAATTAAGATTAAAAAACAACTTTATGCGTGTAACACGTGTCGTCTTTTAATGTTATTGACAATTGCAACTCCACCTTTTATGACTATTTGAAATGATTTCAAAGATATAATATCATTTATTAATAAACTTAATGCATGCGCAACACAATCATATGTTGTAATATGCTCTATTTATTATTATATTATTATTTTCCATTAAATAAAATCAGTGAAACTATTAACTATCAGTATAAGAAAGTGGTATTCATGGATTCAAAAACGTTTAAACGGTACCATATTATAAATGTAACTGTAACTGATAGATTTAAAAAATAATATGTATACATACTTCAATCCGATTGAAAGGCGTCTTTTATATTTTTTGGGCATTTATTACACTTTAAAATGTGGTTTAATTGACGAGTTGCATTTTTAACTGTGGTCTAATTGCAATAATTACAAGTTTTTTTAATACTATTATTTTGTTTTTTGTCGCTCAATTCACTAAACACTTTATGTATTTTTGCACTATGTTTTCCCATGATGACATATGCTATACTATACGTCTATACTACATAGGCACATATAGCACGTACTATGTCGATAAACGTCCGTACACTAATAATTATTATAAAAATTAAAAGATTATACGATAAATATTAAATTTCAATTGGTACACTATTGTCGTCAGACGTCATCTATTCACCATAATAATAATAATTTTATGTTAATAAACCATGCATATTTTTCTAGTTAGAAACTATATATAAGTTATAAGTGTATAACGTTAAGATTATGATTGCGAAAATAAATTATTGACTGTCAACAGTGTTTTGGTATTATACATTTAAAATATATTATTGTCAATTATAATTCAAAGTTGTAGCTTTTCTTACTACTTTTTGGACTGTTAAAAAAAACTACGCAAATGCATATAAATCCGCGCCTAATCGATCGAATCGGTAAACATCGTTCTTCCCGCGTCTTGCGTATTTAGATTTAGATATATGCATTAATTTAAAAGTTAATATCGAGTACTTAAAAAAAAAAAAATAAAATAAATATTGGAATTCTGTAATAAAAAAATAATATGTAATATAAAGAAGTATAAATAATAAAATAACATTTACCTTGAAGCTGAAGTTTGATATTTTAAGTTAAAGTTTCCTTAGAACTTAACGGCCTGCAACCGTGCGTATGGCACAAAAAATAAAATTGCCTCCGAGTACCTATATAATATATATAAAGGTACACTGCAAAATCTAGGCTGTATATTATATACATACATAACGTTATGGAAGTCGGGGACCTACTAATATGATACCCATCTACACATTTGTTGTAGTATCATGTTCATGTACATTGTACAATGATAATATAATATAATAATTGTATAGTTAATAATTATTATTATGCGAGACCGTAATTAGGAGGCCAGAGACTTTAACGATAGTACATTTGACGTCTTAAAACCTTACCTAACCAGGAGTCGCGAGTTACTCTGCAGACATGACTGTATGATTATTATTACATTAGCGTGCCTGTATAAATAGTAATGGATTTTATTGTTTCACTAACCTGTGTATATACAACAATATTTTGTATAATGTACTTTTCATCAGCTGCAGGCGTTATATTTATCTGTGCTAAATACGATAGATATTAGATACCCTTATACGAGTTTATATAATATCCCTATTGGTACATTGAGTCGGTAGATAGTATGATTGTTTAGTTCAAATTAGGTTAACAATTATTTTTTTTATTTAATCGTGTATGATAAATTCAAATTAAGAACGATTATGTTTTCTGACCGGTTTTATAATGTCACATTGTCGCCTATAAATTATCATGTTTTCATGATGATAATATTATGTATTATACACGTTTAAGACAACTTTTTTAGGATATTTCAACTGTAACATTAGCTTGTGAAATATCAGAATATTAATTATTAAGAAACACATAGAAGCTGCATATTAAAGAAAATATATTATCGTCGTGTTGTACCTATATTTTAATAATATATCTAACTGCGCGAAGACACACGCGTATATTATTGTATAATATATTATGACGTAGATAAAATTGTTTTTCCAAAGAAACTCGTATCGGGTTGGTTGTTGCTGGATATATTTTTTCGAGGTCGGCTCCGGCCGTATAATCAATCTCTACGACTTACATCTACGAAGAATATCGAACGTATACTGTGTCGATACGTATATCACACGTTACAAACATATAATAAGTAGGTATCTATATAGGTATATAATATACATGTAGCAAGACTGGCAATCATTTTTCATACATATCGGCTAAGGCGGCGCACGTTGCGTGTCGCGCCGCAAACGCATTCGTCCTCGTCCGTTCGGGCGTTGCGCTTATATATTTTTCAATAATATATGTGTGCGTGTGAGCGCGTGCGCTATAATCTTCTGCATCGATCGTCGGCCGAGAGCTGAGTACGATACCGGTCGATTATATTGCCGCCGCCGCCGTCTTCTTCTTTTTGCACGCCGACGACGAGCGAAAAATAATTGGTCGACCGCCGCCACCGCGCGATATCGAGTGATTTAAAACTAGCCCGGGGACAGAATATTATTATATATAGATAGGTGCCTCTTATACATTATATTATATTATTATGTACAGTCTTATATATAGTGGCCGGGCATTGTCTTTCGGACGAGCCGCGTATTATCGTTTTACATTATATTGCGTATTATTATTATTATGGTGTGATACATATATATATATATACTTATACATAACTATTATGGACCCACGACACGCGACAACGATAGCGGCGTATTGCGAGTGCAAAAGAGCCGAGAAAATACCTACTTCTGGAACATTTTTTTTTTGGTATCGTACCCCTGTTCTTCCTGTATAATATTATGTATAGGTACCACATATATGTATTAGTTATTTTCTTGTTTATTTTAACAATATACAATTTTCTACACTTCATCATTTAGGTACGATTGTATAATGTCGATACATTTTCAATCGCTGTTAAATTTTCTTAAGTTTTAAAAAATTTTTTAATACATAAAATATTTGCATTCTACGACTAACTATATTATCTACTATTGATTTAATATTCAAACGTATATATTTATTATGATGTTCCATTAACTAGCACAAATAACGATTTTTTGTTTGTCAGAAATTAATCTCGCGAGTTGCCTGTTGATCAACTAAATAGTTGCTCTGCAAAGATGAAATATATAGGTCAACCAGTAATGAAATAAAAAATTGAACGTACATGTATAATATACACAAAATAAATTTTAAAATCTGTATGCATTATTCTAAGAAATTCTGACTTTGCTATATACTTTACAATCCGCATACGAAGATTGATCGACATTATGTATTATAATAATTATTAATGTACAAAATATATAACTATCTTTTTATTTTTCACTAAAATCGATATTTTATGTTTGTAATATTTTCACCACGACATATACCTACCTTCACTTAATAATATGGAAGTCAATAGAAGTGCTACAATAACTTTATAATTTAACTCTATTGGCTTAAAGCTAACGATAAATAATTTCATCTTCCCGTTCTATTGTCTAGATATTTATTATACTGTTGTGGTGACAATGCTAAACGTTTTCTGTCGTTCTGGCGGTCACAGTGGTCGGACTCGGAAGCGTACAAAACGAGTCTCAACAGGGAGCCCCATTGTATGGTACATGACATTCTACGTTATTAATAATCTCACTTTACCTAATCTCGCTGTATGATGTATAATAATAAAATACATAAACGTTGTATACGGACGTATGTATATATATATTGGGAATCCGGTATAGGTTTAATATTTTCCTCTCTAATCATAGACGAAATCAACATTCTCCGTTTAAATCGGCACTGCCAGTCGTCTTATAATCCGTATTGGTACCATTGGTAATATCCTCGGCTGATGTTTAGAACGACAAACGTGTGTATAGACTGTTTTATTTTTTCTCTTCAAAACGTCGTCCGATCAAAGTCCTGCTGCGGAACTGTTACGGATCAATGATATATTGCCACTACGTTAATATACATGATATCGGGGTGACGAGGTTTTTTTCTCTCGCCTTATTCTTATCTCGCGCCACGCGTACAACAACTGCAATATAGGTACACTTGAATCTGGCTTATATATAATAGTCGTGAGTGATACGGGGGCACCACACCCGCAGTTGACGCGGTTGCAGCCGGACGACCAGTGGCGGCGGTCCGAAAATCAAGATAACTTTTTAATTTTCCGTCGCGGACTTTCTTTTCTGTTGTTTTTCGTCTCGCCGCGGCGATTGCTCGTCCTTTTCCTCCAGCTATCGATCCGGTCACGACCCGGCGGTAGGTGTATATGCATATATATATTATATTATATTGTAGGGCCGCCGTGCGGAAATGCAAATTCCCGTGCGTATACGGTTATAATCGATCGGTGACGACGACGGCGGCATTCCGATCACGCGAAAACCGTGTGTGATTTAAACGCGCGTACGGACGTTATTATAGACGTTTTATCGACACGTCTCGCCGCCGAGCAGTTGCAAAGTCATTTGAATTAAGCCAAAAGCGACATTTTTGGCCGGCTTCCAAGTCACGCGCACGAGCGCCGCCAAAGACGAGTAGCGGCGACGGCGGTGGTAGCTGCAGTGTACGTACCCATATTGTGTATATTCAATTTTATACACACATACCGCTGAGGTCTTGTACCGAGAAGTGGCAAACCGCGAGCAGCGCCACGCATCTCCCGCGCACTATCGTTTCGTCTCTCTCACTAATTGCGGGTTCGAGTCTATTATGTGCGCTGGCACAAAGTCATGCAGATTAACGACGACCAACACTAAACACACACACACACACACACACACACGAAGCGTTTCGGTATTTTTACGTGTTCGTTGGTTTATTATGTACTGACGCCGCACCATAATAAGTTGCCTCCCAAAGAGTTTTTCCGTTTGGCGCGTGGTCGCGTATATTATAGTTGTACATGGAAACGACCGGTGGAAAAAAATATAATAATATATCGTTCTTGCGATGTTTGCGTATGTGTGTGTGTGTGTGTGTTGGTACCTTACACGCAGTGATTGTGTTAGCCTCCGAAACAATGCCTGGCGCTCTTAATACACAACATAATAAGATGCAACGATCTATGTCTACGGCGCGTAGAACTTTTTTGTTTTACCCATTGTATACATAATAATATGTAGCGGCGGCGGTGGCGATTACCACTGTGGTTTTGTGACAGTGACGGTGCAATGTAAATAAAACTCCTCTATATACGTTATTTTAATGCGTACGTACGCAGCGACGGCGACTCGGCGGCGACAGGCTTAAGACGCAAGCGGTAGCTTATGGGCCCGGCGAGTGCTGTATAGTAGCATCAGCGGCAACGGTACAAGTAGCAGCGACGTGCTTGTGCACAATTAACCGCAACTATATATCAGGCGCCAAGACGAGTTCACCGACCTAACGTGTATTTTATTTTTTTGTTTGTTTTGTTTCTCAAAAAATAATAGACGGACGAACTTAAAAACCTAATTTGTCATCTCTGGCTGAAATTCCGCTGGAGGCTAAGTTATGCCATACACATTCTTGTCAGTTGTAGACACTCGAATGTATAATTATTATACTACAGGTGCCGAAGACTATATTTGAATATGTGGTGCAAAAATACCGGACGGAGAACTAACTGATGTTTTTATTAACTTTGGTTCACACGAGGGACCTAATAATCCACATACACTATATATAATATGGGTCGTACAAAACGTGTACGGAATATTCGGATCGACTGATTATTTTGTATATTATATATATCTCTTGTAGTGGCGTACCGAGATTCGGTTGAAAAAAACTCGACTGGCGCATGACGACGGGACTTTCGAAAACGTGGTCATCGTCGGTGGACGAAAAAAACGGGAGACGCGAGTAGAGTACGATGGTTTTTATAGATATATAATAGCTGGGCCCAATATGTATATACATATATATATATTAATATATTATATTAATGTGCATGTGACCAGTTCTCGTATAATAATAATGGACGTGGTTTTGGGACGCCGTAGTACGAACGTTCGAAAAAACGATTAACTGCGTGCACGCAGAATGTCAAAATGATTCGCAAATCGGTGCACGTACCTATATGTTTATGATACGCGGTGGTTGAGCACGCTGAGGAGTGGGTGGGGTGGCGGGGTGGCGACGCGACCTGTAGCAAAAGTAATAAGAGAATATAATAATAATAATAATAATAACGTGCGGCGCGATACCTATACATAATAATATAATATATTATATATTTGTATATACCTAATAATAATAATATTGTATGTATGCCCTATGAGAGTGGGAAATAAATACAAATAATAATAATGATATAAAAAAAAACCGTCCTAGGTATATATTATGTGCAGTCGTATTATTCATTATTACATATATATATATATATATAATATATGTGTTTTTGTGAGCGTGTATAAAATATACGCTCGGTGCGCGTTGCTAAATGTGGAACTCGAATTGTGTAAGGAATTTGTTGTTGTCGTGTATTATATTATATACGTGCGTACGTACATACATTCATATATAAATATATATACGCATCGGCTCGGTAAGTACGCGCGGCGGCGGCGTATTATGTACATACGACCCCATCATCGAACTGGTTGGCGAAACGATGCCCAAATCCGTACACACGAAATGAAAGTAGCCGCTCGCGAGCCGCCGATTGATGACAGACCTGAGTGCGTAACAATCTATCCGATGACGGTCGTTCGTGGTATAATGTATAAATTATATATATATATACGTCCAAGAGCCGCGCGAACGTGTAGATTTTCTTTTTATTTCTCTCTTTTTCACTTTTTTTTTCACCACGAAGCGCTCGCGGAAGTGTTTGAATAACGCCACACGTGGTATATAATAGGTCCGAAAAAATATATATAAAAGTACCTAATGCCTGTATAAAATTATCCAATCTTCAGGAATCGTGATTACCCCCCCCCCCCTGAACGTATATAAGTAGATAATAATATTGACGACTCGTCAGAAAACGATATAATAATTTATACACATGTGTTCCCTCTAGTATTATAATATCGTACCAGAGATGATACTACCATGGTGGTGGTACCCCCTACAACAGTAGCGGTTTGACATGTATTTTCACATGAGACAACCAAATATTTTTGAATATTAGAAGTGAGGCGGTGCCACCATACACGGCATCTCATCGTCCTCTGTAGACGTCATGCCGACCTGACAAGTTCCAACAGGGATCGATAATATACTTTTAGGCATGTACGTGATATTATACTATAATAGTATATTGATATAGGCAGTCTTGTGAAGTATTTGAGTAAAAGTATTCAAATACTTTTTTAAGTATTTTGAATGGTATTTTAAAAACTTTCTTTTGTATTAAATACTTAGTTGTGTTGAATACTTTGATTTTTTTTTTCGAACAATTTATTTTTATTTGAAATATTTGGTTGGAAAAATATTATTGCCAACTACAATAATTGAATAATAGTTTTATTTAATATTCTGCATTTCTGTATTTAATAACAATATTTCCTTTCGAATATTAGATAGGTAACTATTGATAATATCAGATACAATAATGCTTGCCTTAAAGGTTATGTGGGAATACGGGAATAATAAAAATTGTTTCTTCAGTAGAGCGGGCATTTAGTGTGGGTGGAAGCGGTGCAGCAACCATGGCGAAAAATAAAGATGCAGTATGACAGATGAAAATTTTGAAAACATTATGTTTCTAAAATGTAAAAAACATTTATTTAATAAATAAAATAAAAATGATTATAAACCTACTATGTATCTATATTACCTACGTTAATAATTAGAAACCTACTTTAAAAACCAAAAGTATTTGAGTAGTATTTGAAATACTATAAAACTAAAGTTTTTGAGTATTTACTCAAATACTTTTTAAAAGTATTCATTACAGGTCTGGATATAGGTAATAAGTAATAACTAATAACAATATAATATGTGCTGCCATGTGCACATCGAAATTATTATATATTATAAAGGGATAGTTGCCGGACTTCCGAATCCCGGATATATGATTAAATGACACACACAATGAAATATTGTTTTTCGTCAGTGAATGTTCAAATAATTGTAACCGGTTCTTTTATTGATGACTTACAGATTTGACGATGATTATGAATAATATTCACATAGGTTACTCAAATATAAAACGGTCGTTTGAATCAGTCCAATCCCGAATAGACATAACCCCTAGAGTCACAGAAAAACCGATCAAACCGAAAATACCCCCTTTCCTCATCGTATCTCGCTTGGCGACCGCAATAAACGTTAGTAATAACAATAATAATAAATATTAATGGTAATATCATTATAATTGGCGCGGTTGAATCACGATCCCTCGACCATTAAATCGCGCATTTCACCACATTACACTGTCCCGTTGCGCATAACATATACGACGGTAAAATATTATAATAACATATGCAACGACCGACTCAGTGTCGGAACACGGATTATCCTCGTATCCGTATTCGTAATCGGAACGTTTATCACCGAAGGAATGCGCATGGTGTAGTGGAGGGTGGTCGGAGGGGCGACACAACCGGAAGCGGGCACCACCGCCGTCGTAATTGACCGCAAGTCTAAATGGATTCCATCGTTGTCGTGATTAACTGACGTCGACGTTCATTAGGTTATCAGATCGAATTCATTAGACAGAATTATTATATGTTTTATTGGGAACCCCGTCGGGTTTATCATCGTACGATGCGCTAGCGATTGTCGATCTATAGGCATTTAAGGTTTTACAATAATATATTACATTGTCTTTCATATACCTATAGGTACTTATAGGTACTTATAGGTATATTATTATTTTATTTATCAGTCTATTTAGGATTATAACATTCTTCGTAAAACTGGAGCGCCATAATATCTTTCATAAATTGCAGATTCATAATATAAATCTGTTCCAATGTTCTTGTTGTTCCTCCATCTTACTCGGAACATAAGTTTTCATTATGATAAATGACTTCCGAAATTCGGTCTACTTGAAATCAAATGTTATGGTTACGTTGATTTGGTTTTGGCTCATTTTTAATGGAGAATGGACATAAGGTTTCCTCTCCGTTTGACAATTGACTAGCTGCTACAGCTATAAATCAAAAAAACATACCTAAACTAATAATTTGCTTTATTGACTATGGGCAACCACCACTGTCGTGCCGTATTCAACGCGTACAATAGAAAAATTGTGTCCCCAACTTTTTTTCGGAAATGTGATGTTATTTTGTAGACATCGATCGCATCTCGTAACGATTGTACAAAAATACAAGATCGAAGTGTGCGGTCTCTGGCTTTATAAAAGTGCAACATCGATGTAAGAAATATAATATAAATAAATTATTCGAAACATGTACGCGGTATGTAAAATTATTAAAAGGTTTTTAACGAAGAACACAATATTGTGACTGTTAATTCTAATGATAATATTATTGTGACGATGGACGTCGGTTTTACTCCTTGTGTGTGTCAGAGCGGCAAGCCAATGTACACTGTAGGTATAAACATCAAACCGGTCAATATTATTATAGGTATTAACTAGATTTTAATAACTGAATCGTTTAATAGATATTCACTTTGATTTTACTAGGTACCTAGTTATTAAAATACTAAAAATTCTTCTCGAAACATATGAAGTATATATCAAATTGGGACAAAAGTAACACACCAATAATTGCAAGTAAAGTTATGAGTACCTATATTATTTGACTACAAAATTACAAACTATTACAAAGTTAAAATGTAACTTCATATTAAGTTAGTGAATAGAAAATGAATATTTATTTACGATATTAGTTTTTCTTTGTTTTATTTAACGAATAAATTAACAGACTTTAATTAAAGAAAAAAAACGAGATACTCTGAAATATAAACATTTACCACGACGTATTTATATTGTAATATTATGTATATATAATTGAAAAAATCTTACATTCAACATTGTCGGAACGATAACCATATTAAACTTGTCGTGTATAAATTATAAGTTATAGTTATTACGATAAGTCTTCCAATAAAAGTATCTTTAACGTACGTCAACACATTTTTTTTATGTAGTTTTAACTACTATTAATATACATTTTAAAACTCGATTATGTTATCTTAAGATTTCATTTAAACCACCACATAAAGTCTTAATTATACATTTAAACGACTTGTTTTAAATTGAACACTGATAATCAGTTTAGAAACCAATCATTTACATTTACAAACGAATGCTATGCGAACAATATTTTCCATGTACCTACAGCGTAAAACTAGGTCGAATAGTATTATTCTCGATAAGTGAATAGTGTTTATTTCACGATTTACATATTAATCAATTGATTAATGTCGGGGGACGGTGAACACGGTATTATTAAAATGCGTTGGTATATACGTCTGTTTGATAATATGCCTATAACGTATATTATGTTATAAGAATATAAAATTACATACTTGTAACCAATTTATAGTAAAAACATATTTATTTAAAAAAATGTATTTCCTTTCATCGGACTTTATTTACCGTTTAATATATTACCGTATGATTGTCTATACGTGACTTGTAAGTGCAAATAAATTTAATTTAAATGTAAAATATGAAGCAATACATTTTTCAAAACTTTAAAATTTTTTTCTTTAAAGTACTTAAAATACTTGATCATAATCCCACTATTATATGGATGTTTATATCAGTCAACGCCATGTCATCTAGATATACCCTAAATGTCTAAATAATAATAAAAAATAATATTATATATAACTTAATTCAAATCACAAAATACATTATACTAGGCGATCAGAGCAGGCGCCTTCCCAGGATTTTTTAAAGTAAGGTATTTTAATATTTAAATACAGATTCACCCCCCCCCCCTGTTCACACATCCATCATGAAGTCATACGGTCAAATTTATAAATTATAAAATGCGTTTAACTTTTGAATATATTATGTTTAAACAAAATATATTATTTGCTGTATAATAATAATGAAAATTATCATACAATATATTTTTGGAAATACAGTCGTGTGGTGAATTGGGGATGAAATCATAATCAACAGGAGCCTATTGAAACTATTGTTCTTGCAATAAATCTTCAAAATCGGTTGAGTAGAGGCTACAATAATGAAACTCACCTTGTGTTGATCAGACAAACATAACCGTCGATTAGCGTACGGGAAACAATCGCTTATTCGTACAGCGACATCGTCAGATCGACCGCGATTATGTATACAATTACAATATATTATTTATGTCTTGTGCCATATATTATATCGTTACAGTAATATATAAAGTACGTAGATGAGCTACCTCTGCACACGAGCTGGCTCGCGCACTCTCGAGTTTCGACCGTGGGAAGCGCCCCCGATTGTGCAAACGCGCACCACGGTCGCTGTATAGTGAAGCACGCGAGCGCGTAAACTTGGTCTACCGTCGAGCACCTGGTATACATACGTATTTACCTATATTGTATGCAGATAATGGTATTATATTTATTATTATTATTATTATTATAACGTCTGATATAGTATAATAAGTCATTTCAGAGCGAAAAAAATTGCTCGCACGCATAGCTAACGCGCACACGCCACACGGTAGCCACAACGCACGACTTAACCCGGTCGTTTTGACGAGCTGGACCACCCGGAAACCATAATATTTTATGTCATGTTTACAAAAATATATTAATATTATTTTATTTCATTTTATTCATCTTCCGCTGCTGTTATTAACAAATATGGTTTTATAACCATATGCGGTAAATTAACGAAACGTTTGGCGAGAATTTGTGATTTATGTGTATCAAAACGGTCACTAGTTATACATAGCTGTGGATATAAGTAATTTCCATTATCGACAAAAGTCTTATTTGTTTTACTAAGCCCTTTTGCTCAAGTGCGCCCACAGCGGGGGACCGGTAGGGCCCTCCCCCCCCCCGGTGAAACATTCTGCGGGCGCCCTTGCTTTGGCTAGAAGTCCCAAATTAGTTACATAATATGTTGTCTAGGATCACAGTAACAGTCAAAATCGTATAACATAAGTCCATGTGCACTTGGCCATGTTTAAATGTTTTTTGAACATATTTTATTTCATTTAATCTCCGGCACTGTTGATATTAACTTATGTGAATAAAAGTAATTTTTACTATCAGCAAATTTTTTCTTCGTATATTATACTATACACATACATTTGCATTATTATCGAAATATCGTCGTGGTTAGGTTTCGATATTAGGTGTATACTCTCTGTTCAAAAACTGACGTGATAATTCATCAAACACTGCCTCCCTACTTATCTTATGGCGGGGGGGGGGAGGAGTTGACGTATGCCTAAATCATTACAGGGCGTGATCGGTGAGAAAACAAATACGTGACACGATTATAGTTCGCACGCGAGAAATATTAATAGTTTAATGACGAGAAAATTGCATGTTACGAGGTACAATAATATTAATAATATATGGCGCGTACCCTCGAAACCTTCGAATTGCCACCAAGTGGCTATCGCCCGCCTCGCAGCTTAATTAGACAGTCATTAAAATATTAAAATAAGAATTGATTATTATTTCTGTGGACCGGCGCCATCGCGGACATTTGCAGGACTAATTTTGAAGCGGGATGTATCTCGCAACGTAGTGGTCAGCAACCATCTGTTTTTGCGACCGCGGGCCATGCATTATAATATTATTATATGGAACTAATTAGGAACGGCAGTATGATACATATACGTAAATATTACCTCATCGGTATTCAAGTCTAACAGTATCAACCGCAGTGCCTATATATTAATTTTATATAGTTATCTATTTTTATAAGTACGTTATTGTTTTGAAATCAATGTGTGACAATTTTACCGTCGAGAATAATACTGACTTTTAATCGCGATAGTGATCTACATAAAGTAAATGCTATGGGGATCAATATAATATGTATATGCCTACATAGTACATAATATATTATATTATTGTATATGTGTTTGTATAAACTGGAAATATTATTGTAAATCGTTGAGTCGAGCACCCTATATTTGGTGCCATATGTCTGGCAGGCGACGAGTAACGCACCGCCGCTGCACTTAAACGGTGGACCTGATTTTCATATTGTCGAATAAACACTCCTTACTAGTAGTTTTTTCGGTTCTTTAAAATGTTAACCTGCTATCATGACATAAAAAATGTTCATTAGCTATAAGTTATGATGGAATATAGCTATTAAATAATAACAAAAACGCTAAAATTGTAACAAGAACTAAGTCCGTTGTATTCAGTGGCGGCGTGAATAGCTATTTTATGAGGCAGCCGCCTCATACAAAAGTGGGGGTGGGTATTCCAATGACTTCAGTCTCCAAGACATGTAGTATATAGGTAGTATACTTACTAGCTTGTAACAATATGATAATATAATAATATATGAAACATAATATTATTATTTAGACCTCTATTTGCACAACAAAACATATCTGATTCAATGTATTTATATGCAGTGAAACACGCGTTTTACATAATATTACATATACGAACATAGAGTTGTGTTGTACGTATATAATTATTGTTGGCGATTACCATACACTTGCATCGTATATTATTAAAACGTTGACCTAAAACCTCGTTTTATTTTTACTGTTTTAATATCAAAATTTAAAACGCATCATCGTGCATGGTATATCACGTCGACCAGTGTTGCGCTGCAACTAGAGGTCATCGCGACATTATATTAATTTATTCCTATATAGGTATCTTTCATGCGGTCGACGACGTCGTTCGTTTTATCTGACACGATTGATCGCGTTGCGTATATAGTTAAGACCGTCCAACTATACGGTGTAGGTCGGGCAAATTACTAGCGTCTATATCATTATGTATTATAAATCATTCGTCCTCGGTACGATACTCGATAAAATCGATGACATATATAAAATAATAATAGGTAAATACAATATTATAATATTAAATATACAGCACTAGAGAATATAATAATACTGGCGTAAACTGTTCATCAAAATATTTTACTGTATTACGATCGATCTGGAACTGAACCGATAAGTTTGGAAAATCATGACTCGTGAGTAAAGGCCAGATTTATATAGGTTTACATATTGTTACATGTATATATTACGTGTTTGATTTGTATATTTAATACTTATAGATATTCACCTCTATGTATAGGATATTGATGTGCTTTTAACATTAAGGTTAACAATTAGAACGTAGGTAAAAGGGGGCTAGGTAAATTGAGTCCGAAATACCTTTTTTGTGGTAAACTGAGTCCCTGGTCTGAAAAGGGTATAGGTAAACTGAGTCCCGGATTTGAAAAATTATAAGGTAAACTGAGTCCCTGATTATAATTACATTTTCCTTCCCACTTTTACAGGCTTAGGACTGTCCGTGTTAACGGGCGTGGTTAAAAATGTGCTTTTTTTGTTTTTAATATCTAATATATAATTCACAATGTTGTACATAAAAATCACAAATAATATACAAATTCAAGTCAATTTATTTATTTTTTACTTTTTATTGTTATTTTGTACATGGTAAAAATTTATTTGATATGCTCTTAACAAATTCAAATCGTGAAATATTTTTATTTTCATATTTCAACATTTCTTGTCTCAAAAAAAAATCTTTTTCTATGGTTATTTTTTTTATTTTAATTACCTCTTTGCTACGGATTTTTATATATGAATCTATTTGAATGTCTTTAAGTATATCAATGAAATTGTAAATGTTTGGATGAGAACAATTAAACATTCCATTTAGTCTTGAATGAAATGATTCGCAAACATTTGTTGTTCTATTTGTTGTTGCCTTAAATTCCAAACTCCAAGTGTTTTTCCAAACACTATCGGCAAATCGGTAATTACGATATACGATACGATATGATTGATATATATACGATTGATATCGTCGTTATTCATAAATTATTTTTTCGAAAACTATTATTATTCGGGACTCAATTTACCTAGCACGTTAAAGTTTTCCGGACTCAATTTACCTAGCACGTAAAAATATTTCGGACTCAATTTACCTAGCCCCAATATCCACCCAATTATTTGGGACTCAGTTTACCACTCCCGGGTAAAAGGGAAGGTACTAATAACCCTTAGATCATATAGGTACTGTATATGATCTAAGTACTAACCAGTAACCACTATGAGTTTTTATGAACTTATATTTGTCATCAAATTTCTTCTATTTTTTTTCCTAACGCGGGGGAGGTAGGTTAGGGTTTTTAAGGCTTATTTAAGGTAAAGTCGCCCATTTTCTTCGTGAAACACTCCGTACCAAATTCCTATGCACGCCTATGAGTGCTGACTTTCCTTAACGACAGTCCTGGCACCCAAAATGTGTCCGAGGACTTCAAAGAATTATGTATAGGTATACCCGTACAGCTGTAATTACCACCCGTTTTGGTATTTTCTTTTTTTCCACCCCAAAACCGAAATGACCGTGTGTAACATCACAAAAACCTAGGCATACAGTACGTTCGTATGACGCAGGTAAACTATAGAAATAGAGGTTGGAAATTCACGTATACCTACACAACTCGCGTGTGATTATCTATTCCGCGCGTATCGTCACAAACTGTGCACACACAAAGCATACACACGCAATGACCGCGTATACTGTACGTGACGATTTTTTTTCTCATTTTGTCCACCCCATCCGGGTAGATCGTCTTTTATTTCTAATTTCTTTCTCTCCGTACGCCGTTTTCACCGAGCCAGCCATTGTCTCCTCCTAATAACCGTGGCGTGCGACTATGATGTGTGTGCGCGCCGCCGCCGCCGCTTCCCACGGGGTTAATTGAAATTGAAGACGACCTCGGGCCGCCGCCGCACACTTCTACGTATAGGTACATTGTAATAGGTACGTAACGATAATATTATGTGTGCCCCACACACGCAGACGGATCGAAAAGCGAATAGGAAAAAATAAAAATAAAAATAAAAAAACAATAGGTCTCGATGATAGTGTCTCCGCGTGGAGGCCTAAACGCGGCAATTATAATTTATATTATTATTATTATTATTCCGAAGCAATGTGTATAATAATATTATATTATGTGATATACGCGCGTGCGCCTAAATCGCGGAGGGGTGTAGTCGGTGCGCTCGTATACGTTTGTTCCGCGTGTTGCGTTGCGAAGAGTAATAATATCATATAAAAGTAAGTATATATTATTAGTATGCATAATACGGGTAAGCAAAGACGACGTCCGTCGATATAGCCGCAAAGTCCGAACAGTTTCCTCTATATATGTACGGCCGGTAGTATCGTCAGCGGCGCGTGGAGTGCCCTTTAATAATAAAAATAATAATAGTAATAATACGCGTACATAGGCGCGACGCACGCCTTGGGGCCGACTGTATACCATATAATCCTCCTTATCTCCATCGGACGGCCGTCCGTATCGCGCCGCTTTTATTTCGCCTCGCCGATAACGCGCATTTTAATATTAGATACCTTCGTACAATAGTATAATATATTATAATATAATATATTGTAAGAATACAAATGATAATATTCACACGCGAACAAATCTGTGCACCACACGCGTTCAGGTACGCTTTATGCCTCCGTATATATTATACGTATTGGTGAATAGTGAATACACATACGGTCGTTTTCGTATCGTACGTTGTTCGCTATATAAGATATCGGAACGAGGTTACCTAACAAGCGTTCTTCGGTATCTCGCAGTATAGTACCGACGTATAACAATAATTACCGAGATTTTCGTATATATTATTCGTGCAAGAAGAACGCGTTCTTAACCGCGGTTCGTTGGTGGTTTGCTCCATTTTTGTTTCTTTATTATGATTTTAAGTATTTAACATATTATAAATGTTTTTGGGATGATTATAACTTTTTTTTCCCAACCGCTTTTCGTAACCTTAAAGCGAGTATTGCGGTTATGTCAATATATATATTCATATTTTGAAATATGAAGAAATTAGAATTCACGTTCGATGAATTTAAATCTAAGTTTCTAAAATCTACAAAATCAATGCTGAATATTTCAAATTATATGTTGATAAAATGCTATGTAATAAATCACGTGGTATTTATATTGTAAACGCGTTACGTCCGCGTTGACGATTTGGGAGTTCCCATCTCGTTGTGAGGTATAAAGCGCGTACTTGGACGAGTGTTCTCGAGTTATCGAAGGATTGTGTTCGTGTACGTTTCGTACGCGATTCAAGTGGTGACTGAGGAGGAAAATAAGAAGAGAAAGAAAGATTGCGCGCGTCCGTCGTGTGTATATAGTGGTCGTCGCCGTCGCCACGGTGTGTGGTCCGCGCAGAACACCCCCCGAAGAGATCTCGTGGTATAATTATTACGATAGTTATTGATATGATTATTATTGAAGAACGATTAAGACCAAGCTACTGGGCAAAAGCTACTAAATCAATTTAAATATACAAATAAATTTGAATTATAATTCAAAACTGAGCAGTGTTTTTATTCTCATTTTATAATGATTTTGTGTATAATCATGCATGTAATTTTTAAAATTTTGATAGGAATAGGTACTTATTTTATAATATACCTATACAATGTGTCCCGCCTTATAACGATAGGCACTACTAAGTATCTCAGGCAAATGACCTTATAGATTGATATACGGTTAAGCAGGGCCGCTAAGGGGTACCTAACCTACATATTTTGGGAAAATTTTATATTTTCAACACCTTATTTAGATCGTGCATGCGCTTACCACTTCAGTTTTATTAAGAATAGCAATACTTATTTTCGTCACCAGATATGGATAAATAACATTTTTTTCTAAGTAATTGATTCATTGATTTTGGTACTAAACCTAAAGTTAACTGAATCACAACGGCTTCAATTTTTTTAATTTTCCCAAAATCGTGAAACACTTGTGATTGTTTCATGATTTTGGAAATTTTTATTATAAAATAAAATTTAAATTCTTTTGTAACATATAATTTGTATTTAAGTAAATTTTTATTATTGTTGTATCATTTGTAATGGGTTGTATTTCATTATTGGACGTTTTGTATATAGGTAGGACCCATATTTTATAAAATCATTACAGGGGTTCAACACTTTAGGATGTGGGTCCTGCTGTTATGTTCATTACAATATTTAAATATTACATTTGTATAGACACAGCTATATTCTAATCCTTAAGATTGCGACCACTTATATTCTTTAAAATCAACTATTGAAAGATTTAAACAATATAGTTTAAAATTAAAATTAAAATTGCCAAAATGTAGATTTGGGTAAACGGAGTTTAATACTTTAGGAAATATAATTGATAGCCCTACAGACGACGAGATTTTTTCTTTAATTTATTATATTAACTTATATTCTATTGGTTGAATGAATGAAAGAAGTTTAACTTGATCCGCGTGTATTCCTAAATGCACATTTTTTTTTTAATCAATTGGCATTAATTTTGGTCCATCATTTCACTTTGGTTTGTCGTATCCTTTTTTTAAAGAGGCTTGAATAAAAATATGTTATAAACATTTAATCTTCGAGATAACGTTCCATGGTAATATTAATGTAACCAACGTTTGATTTGAGGGGGCTGATTATTATCTAGGTGTTAATAATATTATTGTCATATTATTACACCCGTAGATATGCCGCGATTAGCAACCAGTTGTGAACTCGCGTTGGATGAATTACTACAGTTTATACATTTTGTATGTTTAACACTTCTCGGGTAGCAGCTATATAGGTGCCCATATACACGCCGCCGTTATCTCACGTACATCGAGAGTGCGAAATCAATCCCGGAACGACCGGCGTATTGGCCAGGCTGTGGTAGGCGCAATAGTGTGCAATAATACGCGTTGTCCGCCCCAACACGCCTGCGATTTATATTATTATATTATTATAGGCGTGCTGTCTCGTTAGGGCGTAGTCGGCACTGGGCCGGTGACGACGATAGCAAACGAAGCAAATGCAATTTAAAACCAGACTGTGTAGCGTTTTACTTACCACGTGTCGCGCGTGGGCATTTCGTTGTACTTGCGGCTTCGGTGCAGCGAATGTCGAACGGCGGCGCGCGGCGTGTGCGCGTTATATTACGATTTGGCGAACGAATGATACGGAAATCGGAAAAAAAAAAAATAATGTAGGTTCGTTGTAGATATAGGTATACGTACAAAAAAAACCCAAACAAGCCACGCACGCGCCCCGACATATGTATCGTCGTCACGCCCGCGTAACGCTGGACAAACCCGTCTTTTTGCGGAGACGACGCTTCTCAAAAAAAAAAAAAATTATTCCAGTTCCATGTTTTTCAATAATATCACGACATTTAACCCATCTCTGGATTAAAAGAGGTTTCTATGGTAACGTGGTTAATGTTATACTGACCCTCATATCCTTACCGTTCGCTGAAAAATGTCAATATCCCTTTGATTCGATTAGCATTTTTGTAAATATATCCGCAATTGAAAATAGTCAAAAATAATTTAATTGCAAATTAACATTAAATTGTTGTTAATGTCCCGTTTCAAAACAGCCGACTCCCTATAGTTCGAAGTTCGCTGCAGAGAGGGACTTATGACAAACACCAACAAAGGATCCAGGGCTAGATAAAGGGCTAACAGTTATCCGGATAACTGTAAACTCATCAAAACAGACCTAATGGATGCTTTGAGTTATCAAAATTTGACTGTACTATACCACAGAATAACTGTGACAAACGACTATACAATGATTGCAATTTTGCGACAAATATACTGTATAGTAACACAAACAATATAGCGAACTTCAATATATTGTTAATGTAATACTATTATATATTATAATACAAACATTTTTATGCGCAAAACGAAACAATCACACCCAAATATCGTTAATCGAGTCGAGCTCTCTTTGACCGGAAAACGTATCGCTATGAGGTATTGTCGAGAACAAACACTAAACCCACGCAGAACACGGGACGAAAGCGCAGTGTTTGCTTTGCCCGTGGTCACAGCAAGATCATAAATCGCAAACGCATCGGTATAATAAACAAGGGCGGACAATGACGATATCCGGCGGCGTCATCGGTCCGTTTCCGGTGTGCGCAAGTGTCTCTGCAGAGGAACGAAATATTTCATATCGAACCCATAATAATAATATTAATAGTAACAAAACATCAACGTAGCTTCAAGTTTAATATAATGAGTCGTCCAAAACAATTTTCGTTGCGTGTATAACTTTTGTAGAATATTTACAAAAATATAGATCCTATAACTAATCGTTCAACTCAAGCCAAAATCGTTTTTCCTGTGCAATGACGTCCGTCGATTACGAGCACTTATATGTATGGATCCGGGCTAACCTTAAACATAAAATATAAAAAAACAAGACATTACCTACAAAATAAAACCACTGAAGACTGCCCGTCGGGAAGCTATCGCGATTAAAGCCACAGAAGCAACAAAGCAGGAACCGAACAATCTAAAGGCTATCTATCGCTCAACCTCAACAAATCTTGAATATTTACATCGCCATAGTTGTAATGGTTATTGCTCATTAGCAGGTAATAAATATGTGTGAAGGTACTGAAAAATATTAAGTAAATAATAAGTTTTAAATGAATAATTATATTTTGAAAAAATTAAATGATACAATTTTTTTTTTTGAGAAAATATACGTAATATTATACAAAAAATCCAAATTAACTCAAAATAAGAAAAATATTAACTTTTTAGAAAGCATTTTTTTTTTTCATAAATTGACTTCAAAACTTTATACCTAGGTAAAATAATAACTATTTTGTATCGTTATCATATATTAAATTCATACTTTTTTTAAATTAAATTAAATTTTCAATTTCATATTTCTAAGCATCAAAATTATTAAAATGTCATCAGTTAGTAATTATAATAATATACGTAATACGTATGAACTTCTGTTCACCTTTGTACACTTTTTAAGTATAGGTATTAAACTTTGTGTGTTATCGATATCAAATCATCAATATTATATTACAGTAATAAAACGCAAATTATAATCAATAATTGTAATCACAGATTATATTATTATGTTATATGTAATGATGTCCTAATTTAATAAGTCCTAATTAAAATAACTGTTTAATACTGATTATAGAGATTCATTTTCGTAGACACTTTTCAAGTATGGAAATCGTGGATCGGCGTGCAACTATAATATCATATAATTAATTATAATGGCAGGTATATCAGCAGTATAGAATAAAGGAAATGAAGGATCCAGTTTTATATTCTGAGTGGTGATGTTAATACTTATACCTATACATTTATTGATTACATTATAAAATATTAATCTTTTGATTCAGACTAATCAATTTTATACCACTAAGAATGGATAAAACTTTTATTTAAATATCTTATGGAAATTTTAAATCTAAAGATAAAAAAAATATTCTTTAGATGCAGGTGATCGTTTTAAATAAGATATAGTTTTCATTTCCATAGCCTTTGTGACTGAAATTGTGATATAGATTTTTCACGGTATTTCATTAATCATTATACATATGCGTTTTTATTTTCCATGTTGTTATTTTAATGTTTGGTGGTACAGTTTCAATTTTATTGTATTTTAATGTATTTTGTACCAAAAAATGTGACATATTTAAGCCCATGAATATTTAATTGCCAACAAATACATAATTCCAATTTTGATTCCTGATTGTACATAACTGATAATACCTTGTGATATTTTAAATGGACACTACTGTACTTATTTATTATTTTTACTGGAGATGATTCGTATTTTTCAAATAACTTAAGCAACAAAATTCTTGACATGACGTACCTATCGTATAGTCAATTATTTTGAATAAAGATGTATAATTACTTTAAATATCTTTGTCACGTTTTTCATCACAATTCAATTTGTATTCTTCGTTTGTTTAATTTTTGTTTAGTCAATTGATTAAAATTAAAACTGTTATTAGGTTTGATCCATTTTTTTCAAATAGTTTAAAAAAAAAGTTTCTTGAAATGTATGGTAAACTATTTTTAATATAGCAATTATTATAATAATTTATTGCTCTAAAAGTCATTATATCTAAGACTGCAAATGTGACAGCATTTTTTTTTAATAAATGATTTTCTATGACTAATATTTGATGATACATTTTTATTTTAATGAATAGTGGCACATTTCAGCACCTAATTATAAACGATTTCCTTACTAAATACTTACAAGTATAGTTATTTGTTGTATTTGTTTATAAAATTATAAAATAACTTTTTTAATTCTTGCAGTTACATTTTACAAGGTTGTTCATAAGAAGTTAGACTATTTTTAACCAATTTGAGCTAATCTTTGAATGCTTTATCATTATTTGTCTGTTAATTTGTTTAAACATTGATCGCTTTTAATAATATAACAATTAGCGAAAAGCGCCTGGTGTAGCTTGGTGGTTGGCCTCAGTCACTAACGTGTTCTTAGGTCAAGCATAAGGCCAGCGTCGCTAGTTCCGGATGGGTGACCATATACTGTGCTCCTCAACCAAATATGACCCCCCCTGCAAAATGATAATGGCCATTGTTGCCGATACTTAAGATAAGATCATTAAAAAAAAAAAGAAAAAAAAAGTAAATGTATGATTTATTTTTTGATGGAACTCGTTTAAACCTATAACACGACTGCACGAACAATGTTTTTTGAAGTTTATACTGTCAAGTATGTTTGTATTGGCATTTATTGAGCCCCTGGCATGATGTATTGCATCTGTAAGCGAATATTGCCTTGGAAGCTTCGATGACGAGTATAAATGAATAAACATTATTTGTTGTAGCTGTGGCTTGGCGCTGTACGTTCGCTCCAATTAGTCACGCAACGTGACTGAGAGTAAATAACGGCCGCTGTCACTAGTTCCCGGATGGGTGACCAGCCGAGTTCGTAGTGTGCAAAAACCTTGCCACACATACACGTGTTATCAACTTTACCAACCGTTCCAACCTTACAATGACCTTATTCGTTGGAGCCTTAAAAAAAAAAATAAAAAAAAAAAAATAAAAAATAATTTTTTATTTATTTAAGTACTGTGAGTGTTTTAAACAATTAGGGCTTATATTGATAAGTATATCAAACTGTATTCTGTGTGTAAATTACTAAGTAGAAGGGTATTATTTCAAGTATTCAGCTATTTTTAAACTCTACATTTCTTTAAATATCTTAGATACAAACGAGATATATTGTATCTTGTATACATAGATTGTTTATTTCAAAAAAACAAACAAACTGGTCTTTCATAAATAATTAATTATTTTTTAAATTTAGTTTACCATACATATCCTTATACCTCGCTACCTCATTATACACATTTCAGTTAATATCTTTACATAAAGTTAAAAGTTTCAAAATTGCCCTAAATCTAGAAATGGACATGTGAAATCAAGAACAAAGTTGGAAATAAAAAAGTTGTGCATACCTGTCTAAAACCTAACTGTATAAGCTATTCACCTCTCAGAATAATTGGTATTCTTAAGTCATCACAGAAAAATTATATTTTTATGTATCACCGCCATTAGTGAACATTTTATAATTTGTGTTTTAATATATATCATTGTTTATGTGCCATCAATGTCATACATTTAATTATAGTAGTAGGTTTAACAATTTACTAATCCAAGATTTATGTAGGTATAGGACTTCATAGTATTATATACCTATTATATTGTATTATTGTTTTTTTTCCGAGAGAGAAAAGTTTCTATATTTTTTTTCGTTCATTCATGAACGTTTCTAAAAATATTATCAAGTGAAATCAAGAACAAAAATTGAAATAAAAAAGTTTCCTATCTCTGCCTAAAACCAAACCCTATACTCCCTATAATCCATATAAGCCATTTACCACTCAGAATATATTGTGATATTTTTTTACTAGTGTAATTGATATACTTAAAATACCTACTAATAATTAGTATTTATGTTTGATGTCATGATTGAGACTTTGATGCTGTTATAGTTAAATTAAAATCTCATGTTATAATATTTATAATAATATAAAATTAAATTTTTACTTTTAAGAAAATGTACTCTTAATCTACCTTTTTAGTGCTTTTTTTTACAAATTATAATGCAAAAAAAAATTCATATGTGTATAGTTCATAAATAAAAATGCCTATTCATATTTTACCGATGTTGTGTAAATATACACATACTCACATAGACTTCATTTCGATAATCATAGATAACATTTCGCTCCTGGCCACCGATGAAAATCCTTCTTATTGACCTATAGTCTATGTTTATTATTATAAACAATAATTAGCATATACAATTATTAAGAAAATAAAAACCTTTCCAATAATAGCTTATGTTATAGATATACATATTAGAGGTATATTACTTATTGCGTTTTATTTTTTAGAATCATGACAATAATGTGTTTTGACCTATGTAATAAAAAATTAAATGAAGATACCAATCCTCGTTTGTACAAACAATACATCGACGTATAACAGAAGCACAAACCCGTATTATTATTATTATTATTAACTGATGGCATTTTAAAAATTAAAAACAAAATTTAAATGTAAATAGCAATAAATACATAAGAATCATATTTCAAAATATAGAAAGTTTTAAATTTTAATTTTAAAAGTTACCTCTAAAATCTTTCCTTTTTAATGAATAATAAAAAAAAAATATTATCAAATAAGATTATATGACTCAAAAAGGTTTTCACTTAGATAATTTTTCCCTAATTTAAATATGTCATATAAAATTTAGAACACCCTGTAGGTATATCTAATATATCATACTATCGACAAATATTATAACTAAAAATTAGTTATTTTATATAATGCACTGATATTATATATTATCTGTACCTATACAAACGAAATTAATATCAGTCATAAAATAGCTCTGAGGGATTTAAAAACGAGGCTGTATTTTATGCGTTACTCTAATAAGATTTAAAATTCATCATATTATGGTATATTTAATTTTTTTTTTTTAAATTTTCTGGCTTCTGGTTATTTAAACGGACCACCTACATCGGAGTTACCGTAGTGCATGGCGTCTCTCGGTTTCGCTCACCTGCGGTACGCAAATATTATACGTTCACTGATTTATCTCGAAACGTATCATGAAAAAATCTCTAATGAACGTTCTATTTTTCGTATTATTATTAATATTATCATCATTCATTATTATGAACTAATGACCGGCAATTACAGTGGTTGAAAACAGCGCCATAGGCCCGTCGAATTCGACTTAAAGACGTTTACAGTGTCAGGTCGAAATAACTAATTAATTTTTATAATCGATTTGAGAGACTTTAAAACGCAAAATGAAAGTCACGATATTCTATTAGGTTTAATAAGTAATAACGATCCCGGCAAATGCGTGTAGGTAAACGTCATGTATGTTATGTTTTTATACATAACTATATAGATGGATTATATTATATAAATTATAGACTAATTCAAAGTATATACGTATAAAAGTAAGTATCCCTTCATTAAAATCATTTGAACGTAAAAAAATGTTAAAAATGTAAAAAATTATATAAAACGGCTGACACCAACACCAAATATAGTGAAAATGATGTCAGGTATAAATATTGTAATATATTTTATTATGCGTGTTTGATCGGTTTCAGTGTATTTGAGACATTTAACCGAACAGCTCGCTTACACACATGTGATGAATATAATAATTATATTAAATTAGTCCGAGTTCGTAGTAGGTATTATCATCACGCAGAATTCGTTATGATCATAAAATATGTTTATAATGTTCAATTACGCATGAGTATTCATGAACTCAAAACACCGCGAAGACGTCGTTTGGTAGAATAATCTTTTATTTCGCGGGCAAGTCGCTGCGTTTGCGTGTGCGTATAATATAATATACTGTTATTGTATTATTATTTCGCGATCCGACGTAAGAAGCGGTACGTGTAGAAATTCAAATCTCCGCGTGAATATTGTGTGCGGTCGGTTCCCAGACGCGGTGCCGATAGATAAGAAAATCAATTAAGACGAATTTATTATTATATTAATTCAAGAGTGAAGAGTGTGTTATATACGAGCACGGCGACGGGGCAGTCAATTAAATACGAATAGGTATATATCGCCAATGTACATTTATGAGGTATAATATGTACTGTATGTCTGTATACAATAATATATACACGTAATATGACATATACATAATACCTAATATTTTATTATGTAGGTAGGTACGTATAAATGAAAATAATAATAATAGTAAATTTTACATTATAAAGATGTATCTACGTGTAATGGACGTACATTTTTGAACACTTTTTAATGCCTCGGGTATAATAAATATGAGAAAAATCAGTTATTTGTAAATTAAACTGTCACCGGGCGAAACGCACCGGAGCGCGATAGTGCGCACGCGTCTACAGCAGTCATGTGTGGTCCATTGGTTGATGGATAGCCGTCATAGGTACGCTCAGCCGACTAATTAAATATCAAAAGGAGTCGAAATCGCGAGACTAATTTATTACAACTATTATTTTTTTATTTTAAATTCCGAGCGACACGGAAGTGTACACCTATATTATGTTAATATACTCTACTTACTGTTACAATTGCGGAGTACACATTATTGTGATATTATAATATTACTAGCTGATTCGGTGCACACTGTTGCCCGTAAAAAATTACAACTCATAAAACTATTATGATTGTACAACTCCTTTTGGGTATAAACTCGCTGCAGTAAGTGCAACTCAGCCACCACGGTAAGCATTCTACTACGTCGGATCGCGGACAAATTTGAAATAGGCTACGGATGTCATATATAAATTTCATAATTATTTTAAGGTTAGGTTAGACCTATGTTAAATATCATTAGCTATATTTATTTTCAAAAAAAAACGATTTTTGTCTGTACATTGGCCCGATTATTATACATAATTTTACAGTACGAGTACTTATATTATAATTACGAACAATTATACTTGAGTAAATAATTAATAAGCCGTATTGGAAGAATATGAATAATGTATCTACCTACATATATGGGGTTGTAAATTTAAGTATTTATATACCGTGTAACTGTTTACAGCCGTTGCTGTACAGACATTGTAATCGACTGCAGTTGTGTAGTGCTGTACAGCCTGTACATTCATATGATATACATAGGTAGTCGAAAAGTGCATTGGATGCCGCTTTAACAAGTATTCAACAAGTATTCAGGCATTCGGCAATTGCGATTAGACCACCGTCAGAGTCTCGCGAGATTTATCAATCACTAGTAATAGTAATAATATAATTATCATTATCGTGTGCGGCGTATAGTGTTGTGCGCGTTTGGTAGGGGACACAACGAAATAGTGCACGTGGTCAAGTCACGGTGGCGCGGCATCGTCCACGATCCCGAATCGATCAATTAATTAGTCAACCCCCTAATGAATACGTTCATTTATTATTATTTATTATCGATCACTGCCGACGGTCATTCGGTCTTCGATACGGTTTCTCGACCATCGCCGTCGGCACGATGGAATTCGTGTCGTTAACCCATTCATAACATAACGCGTATAGGCATAATACGTCTGTAATAATGTAAAATATATAATAGACATAAACGGGCTCGGTAAGGAATTTAAACGCAAGATAATCACTGTCGGATTAATTTGTTTGTCCTGCTGCACCTAAAATCGGCTTAAAATTAACAACAATAAAAACCGATAATCTGTATGCTGCGTGCAGTATATTATCGAATATTTAAACTGTATTATATAATAACCGAACAGGAGTTAACAGGTAGGCGATTGAAATACCAAGTGTTGATGAAGTGCACTAATGCTGTAGACTATATTACACATTTTTGTATCGTATATAATGGTTGGTTAAGGGTACTTATTACTTTCCATAAAGTTTAACATTTTCATACTTTACAAATAGACGCCATAGTTGCATGATATTCCGCAGTTTCTAAACTTAATGTATTTTTTAACTCTGAAGTAATACATAATAGTACATCGACAAAAGTAGTATGGGTTTTGTGTTTAAACAATGGGTTGGATTAATAACAACAATATGCAGCTTCGTATTTTTTTTTATTATTCCCGATGGTTTAAAGTTAAGAGGTTGGTTTTGGGTGTAAACGCACAGTTACAGTAGCTAGTCTCCTAACAATAATATTATGTATATTATTATAGTTCCTATAATATTAAAAATAATATGTTGCTACAGAATTGCTCTACTCAATTAAAAAAAATTGATCGGACGGTGCCGAGAAAATAACAATTCTCAGAAAACTGGTTTTATTTTTCACAGTTTACAGTAACAACGTTAAATACATACATTACAGCTTAATAATTGATAGTTTGAATCTTGAAAATTGGTCGATTCTCTACGCTTAACGATCCGTTTATACAGAAATTAAACGTACCAATTACATTCTACAAACACCTTGTTACACACCTAATTATATACGTGCCGAATAATAGTTTAATACACATAACAATTTGTAACATTACACATGGTCAATATTTATCTATTTATTAATTGTCCCATTCACTGGTCGTTCAAAAATAATTTACTTGATATAAATTGCATGGTTGTATACTTAATGGTCGACTTCTGATACACTTATAATGATACGGCAAACGCGCCTATGAACATCGAAATAATAATAATAATGCGCCCGTCGTATAATCTCTTACGTTATATTCATTCATTTTAATATTTCATTCAATCTCAACCCGTCCGCATAGGTGTATTATGTAGGTAGGTATGTATATAACACGCATTCTTGTGTTCATCTAACGACGTGCTTAAGATGTTTTTCGTTAATGTTTTGTTAATAGCTCTAAGATCTTGGAGTAGCGAAATTGTTTTGTTTGGACTTCAGATCCCGAGATAACACTCGGCTGTAAATCAAACGCAGAGTTACTGTTACATTAATATCGCCATCGGACTAGAAAATAAATACGTTGACCTAACTGAAAGTTAAAAAAAAAGAATAATTTTTTTAAACGTACCTATACACATTATGTAGGTACCAGACGATATAAATATTATCGTGCTTCCGATCTTATTAAACGTTTTAATGGCAGCAATTAAATAAATAAATGTTCTTAAAAAATAGCCAGTACCTACTTATATACACGGTTATTATGTTTAACATCTTTAATGTCCGCGTTTACTTTATCAAATAGTTTCGAATGTTATTAAGTACCTACATCTACAATAACAGTTTTTTTAAGTGTCAGTTTTGAATTAAGTTTATATAATATACGACTATGATACTGCGTAAATATCATATATATTTATATAGCAAATCGTTATTGTTATTATAAACGAGAATGTCTTGTCCGGTCTCATTAGGAACGTTGATATATTATGTTCGCCGTACAATTATGCTCAAATTATAACGCTGGGTTTATAAACATCTCGGCAACGGACTGTAGAAAACGATTCGCAATTTTTTTTTCTTAAATTTATGAGGGTGTCCGATTTTAAACGTGGCGTTTGCCACATGCATATGGGTTCCAATGATAAATAATATTATATTATATTTATATATTGTATATATATATATGTAGGTAGGTGGCGCAAGGTTTAAATATCCGTATCGGTTTTCTGCGGACCAGACGTCATATCTCGTCGCGTACAATAATAATAATAAATAATATATATATACGTATACATAAACGCTGTGGGTATGGGTAAACGTGTGATTATTATTATTATTATTACTTTTTTTTCAACCGATAGTTATCGGCGACGCTCGTTGACCTCTGCCGCAGCAGCAGAATTGTTTGCGTCTCGTATATTATATACTTATACATTATATTGTATACGCTGAAAAAATAATATAAATAAAAACTCGATTGTGATAATTCGCTCGTGCGATAGTTTTCCGATACACCCATAAAATGATATAAAATATAATACGCGCGGGGAAAATTTGTGACCCAGTCCTCCCGTGTCGGACCCCTGTCGATATATATTTGTTCACAGTCCACCAGACTCGAACAAACGCCGTCGAGAGTCGGATGGAGAAAACCGTCAGAGCCGGTCGTCGGATAGAGATAGGGAGAAATAATAAAAAAATATCCGAACAAACGAACGAAAACCACTCGCGTACCTACGCGTATTGCACGCATCTGCACGCGATGTCCACGACCGTTTTTTATGACGCCTTTTGTCAGGTGGTCCGCGCTCGAGTTGAACTTATATCGTATGCGAAGATCGGCCGGCCAGCGTACGGGCAGAGGATGGATATAAATGCAAAAAAGAAATAAAAACGAAAGAAAGGAGAGGGAGAAAAAAACGTTAACAAGCAATAAACGATATGGTAGCCAGATATTATTGTGAATTATTGGCGGCGGCGGCGGGGTGCGATGGAAATCTCGAAAGTACCATTTTGTCTGCACAATACGCGCACTGGAGACGACGACTACGACACTTGGGTACGTATATAATATTATATACATAAATATAATATATATACGAATGTGAGTATGGGTATATAATCTACCTGCTATATAATATAATAAGTGTATGTGTATTCACCTCGACTGCGGCGGCGTCGCCGGCTATCGGCTATCTCCGGACACGATCATTTACACGCGGATTTCACGCGACAAATGCGCTCTTCGACAAGCGCGCGTGCGGTGCTTTTTCTCTCTCTATCTTATTTAATTCTCTCTCACTCGGTATCCAACTCTCTCTCTTTCTCCCTTTCTCTCTCTCCCTCGTTTGCCGTTCTACCCGTTTTCGATTCACGTGTGTGATATATATTATATTATATCTTTCCGTTCGTCCTCTGTTTGCACATCGATTTTTCGATAACCAAACGCTTATGCACCGCTATAATAGTATTTTCACTCGGGTTTGAGACGACCGTCGTTATCCTGTCACTACTCACTACAGCCCGAGTAGCAGGAGTGTACGACTGCATTATAACTATATCGTATAACAGTAGGTAGAAGGTATGTAATTTTACTATTGCTACATGAGCGTGTCTAAGATTCGTCCGGAATATTGTTTGATGGCAGGTGACAAAAAAAAAATTTTCAGTAGCTCTTTTTTTACAAATAGAGGCGTTCCAGAAATAAGAGATAGTGCTTGAAATAATTTTCTTGTTGATCTTTTTCCGTTTTTTCTATAGTTATAACTTATAAAACAATACAATTTTCAATTGATCAACCCGTCTTCACAATGATTAATTTATCTACACACCGATAAATATAGTGGTAGTCTATTTTAATAGCTATTCATACATTCTAGCTTTGAATTCGAAAATTTGTTAAAGGCTGATTTATCAAATGTCATGCGCCACTACAGTAAATAATAAAAATAAATGTTTTAATACTACTGTGTTTCGTATTATAGTATAGACTGCTATTAGGTTAGATTATTACTAGTACCTACAAAAAGGTCTATAATACTAATAATTGGAACTGCAGTGATGTGAAAAATAGAATAAGTACGCAATATATATGTATTTAAGTATTTATATTAATTTATATATGATCTACTACTTATATGTATTGCGTATACACACTGTAAATTACTACTTTCTTATATGCATACATGTACACTGCACATGTAAGTGCATACAAACATATAACTATATAAGGATTTAATTATATAGTAATTTAACTTACCCTAATTCGACTGCAGATTTATTGCATGTTCGATGAACACAGGAAGAAGAGATAGGTTTAACATTCATGCACTTACAATTTAATATTAATTAAAAACACTATGATATATTAAGGATATTTAAATATACATTTATTAATTACGAAAAAACACAGATATAGTATCGAACACATTTTATGTACCTTATAACGTATGACCGCGACCAAGGGCGTACCCAGGGAGAGTGCTGTAGAGTATGTCGGGCTGATGGTCGATGGGTATAAGTGTATAACAATATATGACAAAAATATGTCTATATTATGATATAGGCATTTGTGTGGTTGTGTATATAATATTGTAATATAATATATATATATATATACTGAGGATTATGATGATGGCACCCTTTCTAGTATTATTTATAAAGAGTGGCTATCATTACAGAACTAATACTACCAACTAATAATTGAAACATGCAGTTTTTCTTTACGGTTAATCGGCATGGCGGTACTTTTGACAATTTCAGATGCAGTCAAGGCTGTGTCTGCTACTCTGCTGATACCGTAGTCATGTCTATATGACTGCGCAAAACGCTGCATCTCCCACCCCGCAAAGACTTGACTTTATGTTTGAAGAAATCTGTTCTCTCCCATCTGTCCACTGGGTATGCCTTATCACGCTTATCAGCTTATGCTTCAAAGCTTATATATATATTATATATTAGAGATGCGGCTGTACGGTTGTTTGTTGGTATTTTATTTTATTTATAGTTATCGATCTTACTCGTATATACTATAAATACACACGAGGAAACAGACAGCTCGTATATACGGCGCGATTGCTCTTGCGTTATAAAGATAGAAGGTACACAGATATAATATAGTCGTTGTGTCGTATATGTTAGGTTGTATACGCGGTGTATTGTGGGTAGATAAACTTACAGCTACGCCCACAATTCACGCGCGACTTCGACAATCGGATCAATTATGGACTGTATATTAGGAGAAACCTGCATAAAAAAACCAATAATAGCATGTATAAGTAACACAGTATAATAATTCATAAGTTAACATTTTTGGTCTATTCTCAAAAATTATTTCACTTAAATTGAAATAGTTGATTTCAGATTTTAATTTTTCTATTACAAGTTATTTTGTCCCGATTAATTTTGTAACGTTTGTATGTCAATTTGTGTAATTGCAGTATAGGTAAACTAGTGTCGATTGGTAAATTTTCATTAATTAAATCCCGAACAGAAATGTTGGTTAATATAGTTAGGAGAAACTTTTAAAACTAAATTTGGTTTTGTTATATTGTAAGTGAACACATTAATATTATAAATTAATTATAGCCTGGTTTTTTCCTAGATCATCAAATTCAAATAGACCTGACAATTAAAAGTAAAGTAGGTGATAAAATGTATTGACATTGTTTTAAGAACATATCTATGTACCTAAACGTTTTTAGCGAATACATTACTCAAAAGTTGCAATAGTTTTTTCTAAACTTTTAATTTTTTTCTTTGATTCTTTTAATTTTACTCTTAAAACAATTTTCCTGGGTATAGAATATGATATTAATGATCTGGTGCCTAAAAAAATGACTTTGGCGTATTATTTAAAGATAACCCCAAAAATGATAACAATAAAAATCAATATTTATATTTATAGAAGAAAAAAGATTCAACTGAATTACTAAAGTATTTTATTTGAAAAATAAAAATAAAATAAAAATAGGTACCTACAACAGTCTTATTATTACAAATCATTAATTAATTATTGAATTAACTTACTTGTACTAGTACATGAAATAGAACTTGAGCATGCCATTGTTGTCGAAAGATCATGTGTTTCATTTACTGTCCAATCACTCTCTGATCCTCTTTTAGCAATAATTTCACCTTAAGTTACATAGTGAGGATTAAATTATTTAGTAAAGGGTACCTACCTATTTTTGCCAAAAACATCCAGTGAGCTATCAACGGTATACATATCTTAAATATCTTAAATTATTATATTCAGTTTTTAAGATTAACCTTCATTTATACCTAACCATTTATAGGTTACCTATAACATATATGTATATATAATATGTGCCTACTCTACATATTATTATATTTATAAAATTTATTAATGATGTAACAATTATGTAGAAGATAATAAAATTCATATATAAAGAATATGTAAAAGACAGAAAAATGGTCGGTGGTGGTGATAGCGTGACGTGATTTCTACTATAGATGCCAGTTAATAATAGAAGTGCTTTTTATATTTTGGTGTACGTCTGAAGTGACCGGCATTTTATTATCCGGCGCCCAGCTTCTACTAACAAACTGTTGTCCGTAAACGGTCTGCAGAGTTACAAGGATGACTATGGTATAATACCGCGTAAAAAATTTACAAAATAAGCTAAACACAGTGTAAAATATAGTAAAATATATGCCCCCTGTACCTCCCTTCCTGTATTCGCCACTGTGGTGGATTTTATACGTCGCCAGTGCCATTTTTATAGGTTAGTGATATTCACTCGTGTGCATGTGAGCCATTTAAATAGTCAATTTGGCGCTCTGGTGTACATAAAAAGTGCAAAAGTTATAATTTAATAAATCAAATATTGTTTTTCTTCATCTGGAATTTTAGCAAAGCATGACATCTTACACATGCAATCAGGACCAGTCACTCTCATAGGTACCAATTTTTTTTTTAAAGAAACATGATCAACACCTGTAGCTTTAAGTCTTTTAGCAACATTTTGAGCCCATAAATGTTTATTTAGGATTCTTTTTTTACCTTTTTTAATGACCCCCTCATCAACATCTTCAATATCTTCAATTGTATAAAGATTGTCATCATCATCTGAAGCCTCAATAATTGTTGGTCCAGAATATATATTTTGTTGCTGACCCTCATGCTCATCAGACTCTGAATCTAAGGCTAGTACACCTTTTAACGAATCTTCACTTTCACAATAATTATTAATATAATTTGGATCATCTATTTCATTGTCAAAATCGGAAGAATCGGTCTCGTTATTGTATAAAACTCTACATACTTTTTCGTTATCCATAGCATTAGCCAATAGGTAGGTACCTAAATGTATAAAATATTGGTAAAATATAAAATATGTTCAAAGAATCAATATACCTTTGTAAAAACTATAAAAATAATATATTTTAAGTTAAAATATAGAACAAAACAATATATTTCTTAATTGACTGTTGTCTATTATGTTATGCAGATTATTTTATGATTAAGATAACCTAAATTAAAATTTAGTATTTATTTAGTTTTTAAAAATAAAATGTATTTATAATATTATTATTATTATTAATATAATATTATGAAATAACCGGTTATGTGGTAGAATCACGAATGGATCATAGCAGGAAAAATGTCTCACTGTCCATGACGTCATTATGCCGCTTATCATCGTTTATCATTGTTGATAACAGTAGACAAGCATGTCAACAAAATTACAAAACGCGTTTGCGGAATTTTTAAAAAAATAGTAAGTTTTTTTTTCTGTCTAAATAAGAAATTATTTAGTAAAGGTAGCTGATGTATAATGTTGGTTTATATATTTAAAACAATAGAAAGTACCAACTTTTAAAATAATAAAAAAATAATAAGTATAATTTTGTTTTCAAGCCTTTTGACATGTGAACATTTTCTTATTGACATTTATAATCATTTAATGTTTGTATTATAATTTAATTACATGCTATAGTATTTTTCTATTATATATATTTTTTCCTTAATAGAAATATGGTTGTTTTATTGAAAAATAATTTTAATTTTATAACTAATTTATAAAAATGAAGATGTATATTTTAAAATAGCTTAAAATTAGTTTAAATATTTTGAAATTGTATTGAGTGTAGACCATGATAGTTTAAGTTCCTGAGTAGGTAAAGTTTGAGTTCCTACAATTAATACTTTATGAACAATAAACCCAATTTTGTTATTTTATGCATGAATATACATTTCATAAGAATTTGAACTTCAAACATTTGTAAACAACTCTTGAGGATTTACTCTTAATTTTTCTTTCCAATAATAACAGCAATCACTATCTTGATCAAATAAATTCATAACAAAAATATTATTTATTTTGTAATACTAATTATTGAACTACACTATATGATTATTTTATTTCATGTCTATATAGCAGTTGGTAAATACTAAATAGTATACCTTTTAAAAATAACATTAAAAATTAATCTTTTATGTAAGAATGATCAAATGTTGGAGTTGAACTAACATTTAAAGTGTATTTTGTAATGTTTTTCAAAGATTGCCTTATATTTTTAGATTCTGTAGATGATATAGCAGGTTGAAGGTTCTGCACTTTTTGTTTTGTCCAAAAGCGTGCCTGTGGTTCAATTTTTCTTTTTAATGTTTCATTGACTGGTTTTTTAAATCTTGTGCCCTTGGATAGTGTTGAAATTATTTTATCACAATGCTTCATGACAAAGTATTTATCCTCTTCATTTAAATTTGAACAATTAAACATACCACACATAAATTATGATAAAATGATAAGCGGCATAATGACGTCATGGACAGTGAGACATTTTTCCTGCTATGATCCATTCGTGTAGAATCGGGCAAGTCCGGACATACCCGGATTATGCACAGAGCTGAAAACATCGGGCAAGTTCATTTCAGTGTAGCCAGATAGAAAAAAAAATACGAAAAATTTGATTTTTATATCAAACTGAAGATATTTTTTTTATTATCAAAATGCCACCATAAAATTATTTTGTTCATAAATGGACTTGCCCGGTTGTTCCACTGAGCGCTTCAATTTCAAATCGGCAAATTGGATATTATTATTATTGTTAGGTATAAGTAAATATATAAGATGAGTTACTATATCATAAAGTCATTACAAACTTCAAACTGAGGAAAGCTCAAAACGAAGCCGCTAGTTCGATTACCTACAATAAACACGTTCGCATTCCGTTTATATAGATGGGTCCTATAGTTGTATACATAATATAATAATACAACCAACTATCGTTGGACCGACCGCGTGAAGGCGAGACGGAATAAGAAAAAACACGTTGATATTCCGTGCACGCTTGTACTCGTATTCTATAATCTGACAAATTCCAAACGCTTTTGGCGGGATCGTGTAAATCAAAAACTCCGTGACACATTGCCGCGCATAAAAATACTTATAGAACACGGTTGTTGTTACTGCTAATCCGGCGATTACTTTAAAAACGTATAAATATTTAAGTAACGAAAACGTTTTGAATACATATATTATACATACAACATACCTACCTATATATATATTATGTATATATATAGTATATACTCACACTTGTGAGCATTACAAAAAGCTATGTTAGATTAGAGAGGCTTTGAACGGTGTGTCGGCGACGGCGTGGGCGATTCCGACTGTTATCCGTGTAAATATACTCCCAGTCCTCCGAAAAATATAGTATAAAAAATAATAAAAGAAAACAGTAAATTAAATTATTCCGAAGACCACCCTCGCCGATCGGGTACCCGCGTGTGCGTGTATATAGGTACGCGGTGTGCTGCTCAGAGTAGGTATACACATACCCGTGTCCGCTGTCCTGTCCACAACTGCTGCAGTCTCGCGTTTAACATCCAAACCTATAAATTTCAAATGACTTTCGAAAAAAAAAAACATACATTGGTTGCACAAGCTCAAACAGTATCACAGATTAAGTGCGCGGACGAATAAATAAAATATATAAAAATTGTAATACCACTCCTTACGATTTGTTTTGCGTTTAAAATACCTCGTTTAATAGGCCTCCGCGATAATATAACATAGTATATATAGGCTGCTGTTGCTGTCCCACGATATTGTTACACGACGCGTATTTCATGCATTACTACAGGGTGTGGATATTTTTCAGAATTCCTACAAAATATTTTTATTATTATTATTACTTTTTATCATTGTTAATATTACACTGCCTTTATAATATCATCGTGGTCAGGTATTGAACTGTTTTTGGCAGCGCTCGATTTTCTTTTTCTTCAAAAATCGAATTAGTTTATGTGCTATACTGCTGCAGTTATGTATACCTATTACCACACTCACTGGAGTATAGTACTATGCGGTACCTACCTATACCTGCTGCAGTATATTATAATATTATGATAGTAGGTTTCACAGCACGCGAGTTTATCGTGACAATATATTATTATAACGTTAAAACGGTTCGTAAATTCGATTGTTGATTAAATACAGTCAACTAAAACCGCTTTCTCGATTAACGCGATTTATAGCATATTTTATTTATTTGGCGAACACTATCATTACAAGTTATTATTATTATCGTAAGCCCGACCGCGCGCGTCTGCAGTAGTTCCATAAATAGTAATTAAATTGCATTATAATATCATTCGACTCAGAGGATTCGCATCTATAATTTATCCGCTTCTTACTATATAAATGTTCTTAGGAGACGAATTATTAAACTTTACGTTTCGAGTATTAGCTACTTGAAAAATTAATGTGACGACCGCCCGTTGTTCTTATATCGTATTACACTATTATATGTCTCCCGCGTAGCGTCTCGGCCGTATACGACTTCATCCGTTTTTCGTTAGTTAGAAAAAAAGACAATAATGTTTGACCTCCACGTTACATTATAATAATTTTGAAAACTGGCAAAGTTTATTTGGACATATATTATACACGCGACGGTTATTTTGACGTTTGAGGTTGAAATTTATGTATTACAAATTAGTAAATACAGGCCACATTTGCATGTTAAGTATCACCCGTGGATAATATAATTCCGACTGTCGGTCGCACGAGAAAGATTCCTAATATTTTGTCATCTGACCGATTCGATATTATATATATACCGGTTGGCGGTTACGTTATAATATTATTGTATAATGTGATCATAGCCGCTGGATAATATTGTTTATAGGATGACGTTCACTGTTTGCTGTATATTAATTTTATTAAATAATTATTATGCCCAAAACGTTTTCGAATAGATTTGCCACGTGAAAATAGTGTATTGTGTTCCCTCGGTACGTTTAAGTCACGACTGACGAGTCACGCACAATATTATGTTGCGCGAAAAAGAACATAATTCGCAGCGCTACTGACCAAAATAGGCAAATCGAACTATCCAAGTGCACACGAATTCCATTTGACATAATTTATATGTCATTTAATATTTACTCTGTACTCATGACTGTCTTCGTGAAAAAAAAAACCATTAAAGCGGGTTGTAATAATTGCACGAATAGTGATGAAGAAATTTAAAAAAAAAATTCCAATGACTGTATATATACATTATACAGGGAAAAAAACAATGAAAAACTTTCTTATTTGAACAGAATGTCATTGAATATCGTATAATACTATATTATATCGTCCTCGTTATAATATTATAGAACTATTATGATTTCTGATGTATACCTACCTACATGTAGGGAGTTCCAAAGTTATTAGTACGTTCTGTCGATGTTCAATATTATTAATTATACCTATGCTCCATAAAATACGTCAGATCAAATTGAATACACGTGAAAGGAAGCGTAGTTCGTTCATAAAAAAAAAATTTTTATCCTGGTATCCAAATTATGTACCTAAATGTTATTAAATTTAATGAATTAAATAATTTTTAGCAATTCTTCGAAATGTTCTATAATGGATATTAGGTAAAAGAAAATTATTCAACTTGTATAGGTGTGAAGGTATTACTGGTACATTAAAAAAATATAACACAAGTTTTCTACTTTTTTTTTTCACTACATAAAATGAATTAGAAGTTAATAACTATATTGACTAAACCTTTATTACGTGTAACATATTTTATAGAAGAATTTGATATGAGTGAGAAAACACTAATTACTAGAAATGCAAATGAAGATATAACAGAAGTTTTAATTTAAGGAAACATGTTTTATACAAATTAGTAATTACAAACCAAATGATCAACAACCCACCATCTTAATATTATCTAATAGATAATAATTAATAATATAGACGTATATTTTGATGCAAATAGTCTATTTTTTAATCAATATAATAGCTTTAGCTCATAGTTATGAAAAGTCAGTTGACTTTCAAACATCGTAGGTGCCATCAGGTGATATAGCCACTATTCAGTCATTAGTCAATGGGAGCAGAGCCATTAAAAATGTTTATCTTTTTATTCCTCGCGATTTGATTGCGATGGAATTCAAATAAAAAGCCAATCGATATAAGAATAAAATCCTTTCGGTTTGTATCGCGACGGGTTTTGTCACACGGCAATAATGTTTTCGTACGGGATATTATTTTATTACTATCAATATTGTCATGCTAAAATTGATTGCGAACCTATTTTATTGTATTATGATAAATTCACCATCATTTTCGCCACACCAGACATGGTCGTCAGCGACACGTCGTCCACACCACCGATCACGACCGTTTTCGTTTAGGAATACAGTAAGACGCACGCACACCGTACCTGCATTGATACGTTATTAATTACCCGGGGGTTGAGTGGAATTGTATACGTTCCAAGAACGTACGAATAATATTATACTGCTGCGAGCATAATATTACGCGTTTATGTATGCCTCGAGGTATACACCAGCTTATATCTTATACACGTCCGAGATGATGATAACATTAATAATAATAATAATAATATAACTCCCATGCGACTTTTCTCTCGCTCATATAATATCAACATTTTATGTTATGCGCACTGCACATATATACGTGTGGATGCAGCGGCACCACCAGCAGCAGCAGCAGCAAACAGTACTTATACGTACCTATATCTAGCTTTATAATGCATAAGTACGCGGTCATATCGTGCGGTACTTATCGGATCTCCGACGCGGTGGCGTGCCGGAGACGACGCGAACCGATAAAAACCTGACGCGCTGAATATACAATAATATAATAATATAAGATATCCTCGGCGTCCTGCAAAAGCAGAGATATCGCATAATGTGCCAGCAGTCCAGCACGCGCGCGACCGCTTGCATATTTCTACACAATAATAATTATTATTATTATTTATCCGCAGAGATAATCCCGAACGATTTGTACCTATATAGCTAAAGGTTCCTATATTGTTTTTTTCGCATACTCGCGAGCACCGTTGTCGTCGTCAATATTCCATGATACTATTATATATCCATGAAAGTAATAATATTATAGTTTATTTATTTATATGACAATAATTATTGTAGACTTGTACAAGGTTTTGAAACAGACGAAATTTCGATCAGTATTTTAATTATATGAAACGACATCCCCGGGAAAGTATCCGGAATCGGTAAAAGACACATATTAAAATTCGGTATTAAAAATATATAATTGATAATCATATAAGCTTGTGCCAAACCGAATAACTAACTTGCTGGTAAGTAGACAAGAGCTAATCTATTTTGAGGCGTAGATCGAATACGACAATAAGGCCTATAGTAGGTACATCATAAATCTCGTTTTTCTAGATTATAAAAGTCCAAAACGATCAATTATGTCTGTGAAACTTTTTACAATTCTTTAAAATTTATATACTATCATTTAAACAAAATGTATATCAAAATTAAATTACCAAAAATAAAAAATGAAGAAGAGAGTTCGATATGTATATAGTTCGTGTTTTGAGTTTATCATTCAGAATTTTTTGGGCATTGAAATCCCAGCTATAATTATAGTTATAGGGGTTGTATTTAATAATAAATATTTAATGTTTACTGTTGTATTTATCATTAGTATAATTTGTGTTTTAGGTAGGTACTCAAAAATAAAATGCTTTTATTATGTACATATACCGATATAAAACTTACTACTTAGGTACATGATATTTATAACTTCGAAGTACTTAGTTACTATAGGTACTTATACCATACGTAAGTAAGCATCAATATTTTTCACACCGCCGTAACTTCAGTGATCTGAATATAATATTTTAGTACCAATGTTATACCATGATGGGCGATAACATTAAATATAAATAAATTAAATTGTACATTATAATAATATGTTTAATCATACTAGAGACCTTGTTAACCGAATAGTGACATAACTCACAAATTATAATTAGATTTCAGAGTTTTATTATAATATATTTATCAACTGGTTTAACAATGTTAATTTCACAAGCTACTAGCAGGTAGGTATATAGGGACATTATATTTAATGACTGAATAAAATCATTAAAATGATCGGCGGACTGTGCATACAATCATAAAATATCGAAAAATAATATTATATATTACCATGTGTTATAAATTACATTTACTTTTGGAAAAATCGCTAAAGCACGGTAAGTATATATACATTATATATTAATATATAGGTTAGGGGAATGTTCCTGGTATACCTACCTACCGACACCATAATAATATTATATTTTATGATTTACGCACTCGGGTACCTAGTACCTACCTAGTTTCCATTTTTATAATAATTTCCCGACTGCACGACCGTGCGTCGTCGTTACACTATATTAATTCGCATTGTATAGGTAATGACAATCAGATAAAAATATAATATCGTGTATCTACTTAGATTTAACCTCACGTTATATTGGTATTTTACACAATAAAACGATAATTTAATGCAGTATTATACAGTATGGATTTATTGAACTACATATTATATTATATATTGCTGATATCGGTTTCGGTTGTTTGTTAATATTGCGCTGCAGAGTCCTTCAAGAAAACATATTATTGTATATTATTATTATTATTATTATTATGAACAGTGCACTTGTATAGTGTATTAGTATATATTTTATGTAGGTATAAAACGATATATTTGATATTTTTTAATTTTTTCACGAGTGAAGTAAAGTGGTTCTACAGTTACAACATGACGGTTGGTTTACCTGAAGTTAATAGACTAAAATATTACACAGTCCTGACAGGGTGGTTATGTTATCAATAGATTTCTTGAGACTTGGTAGAGTTTCGTAGCTTATTTTTTCAATCTTAAAGGGGCTGTCACACGTGGCGATTTTATTCGCCGCGACTAGTAGCAGCGACTTCTCACCACATCAAGTCACCGCGAGTAGGTTGTCACACACGAAGTTGTACAAGATGGCGAGTAGCGAGTTGTCAGTCGCAAAAATGTCGTCAATCGCATCACATCGTAACATTTTAAAACGAATAATTCGCCTTACGTGTGCAGAATTAGCAGAACAATTAATTGTTGATGTACAAAATACGTGAAAGAGGAAGTGGGTTCGTGATTGGATTCGTAAAAGAGAACAATTTGGGGCCTCTGCCTTACTTTTGAAGGAATTGGCTGAAGAGGATCATTCTGCTTACAGAAATATTATGCGCATATCACAGACGAAGTTTGATGAACTTCTTCAGATGATTAGCCCAGCAATTACCAAAATAAATAGCCCAATGAGAAATGCAATTCCAAGTAACACAAAACTTGAAATAAAACTGCGTTACTTAGCGAGTGGTGACAGCCTGATGACTTTGGAGTATTTATTCAGAGTTCCTCACAATACAATATCTACGTTTTTACCTGAAGTATTGATAGCAATTTACAATGCTTTGTCAACATTCATCAAGGTAAGTTAAATAATTTAATTAATTTATACGCAGTGGTTATTTTCACGTCCGACGTGAAAGTATTTGTTTTCACGTCCTACCCTGTGATTGGTCGAATTATTGATAAGAAAAATATTGATAAAGTATTGATAACATATTGAAAAACCCGCGTTATTTATTTATTATATAAGTCTTCACAAATCACAATTTAATATTTATCTAAATTTGTGTTACTTTGTGTTACTTTGCAAAAATTGCAAAACCATAGTTTGGATTTAAAATTAGCATTTACTCTAACACAAATAAAGTGTGACCACTCTAAACATCTGTTACAACAAATGGATTTAGTTGCAGCATCTTTAGCACATATGGGACAGATCCAAGTAGGTGTCAATTTTTTCATTTTAATGACTTGCTGGATGGCAAGCCAATTTCCTTCAGTTAAATAACATTTCATCTCATCAATTGCTATTGACTTATCCGTAATGGCATTTGATACCCTTTCAGGAACAATTTCAATATCCTCTTCACGTATAGATTTGTTTTCATACACAGCAGATTTAGCAATACAATCATCTACAAACCAACGTAACATTTCATAGTGCCGGATGTCAACTGGAAGTTTCTCGAAAGGAAGTAATTTTGTTGTTAGTTTTCTCTTTGGAACACCAATTACAGTTTTGTCTTTACCTAAATTTGACATAGTTAAATAATGTACCTACATTCTATAGAAGATAATATTACCCTTTGGTCGACCTCTTTTAGGTACTCTTTGTGGTAAATGTGGCAAATTGTCTTCTAGATTATCTGTTTGTATAACATTGTCTTCCTCGATTTCTTCTATTTCCATATTTGCATCTGTTTCTATAACATTGTCTCCCTCGATTTCTTCTAATTCCATATTTACATCTATATTTTCTCTATTTTCATTTTCCTTGAGTAATGAATCTAAATATAATAATTTATACACATAAAATGTGTAAAATCGGTAAAATCTTTATCGGCCATTATGCATTTTACATTTTCCCACGCAGGATTAAATTTTTTGAATGTTATGGCCATATTTTCAACATTTTCTAAATCTTCGGAAGTTAGGAGACAGAAACCTACTATCTCGCTCTGTCCATTACTATCCACAACTGTTAATAAGTTATAAAGTATTAGTAGGTATGTGAAAGTTAACTGTTACATGCTTACAATTAATTTTAGTAAAGTGATTTAAACAAACCTAAAAACACATAAAGAGGTAATCTTAAATCATTTTCTTTGTAAATTGCATCAACAAATAAAATTTCTGGACACAAAGAAAAAATACGCTGCATCTCCATGTCTTGGAAGTAAATTGCCTTCAATTCATTATTACTATTTTTGGAGATGTGTAATGTAACATTAGAATGTTCATAATGTTTTACCAGAATTTTTAATGCATCAGAGGCAGGTGAATTAGAAATAACTAAGTTGTGAATGTCCCTTAGTGTAACTATTTTATTTTGTGTTTTCATTAAGTCATTTTGCAATATTTTTTTGTTAACTTTCATGTTGACCATTTTTGTTGCCATAATCTTAGCATCGTTATCTAATCTTCTTTGTTTTGGATAATGATCATACATGGCCTAACAAATATATTTTTTATACATAAACTAAACTAAACTCTAAATTAATTATTTTTACCTTGGTACATATGTGATTGTGCTCACTAACAAAAGATTTAACGACCAATTTTTCACCCATTGCATCAGGCCTTAAACGAATAGCTACAGCGCAGTTCGATCGGTAAGAACTGAAAGAAAATGTATCTATATAATGTATCTATATAATTCTTATAAACAAACCTTTGTTGTGGTCTAATTCCTTTTGATTGGGTTTTGTAATGTCCTCCATTAACACACACATAATCAATTTCAGCATATTCCAGCTTTGGATTTATATATCTTTTTAATCCTTTCTTTTTAGCCCCTTCAATTGTTCTCGAGTTTGATTTTGTAAAATTGCAATAATATTTTGCCTCATAATTATTTAAAGAGTTTTCTAATTCAACTAAAGAAGAAAACTCACTGTCAATTTTAAATTCTTGTACTTGAGACTAAAATTCAAATTTTTCCTTGTATAAGTAAGTATATTATGCACATCTCTATATTTTTTTGAAATTAATCATACTTACATTGTCACAAATATTCATATTTAAACTCATATTATATAATTTCACTAATCACTACACAATAGGTAACAAAAACACTTAAAATACAATATATAAAATATGATTGTTCAGCAATTGCTATTTTAATTGAATAACTGGGAAAAATTGGATTAAAATGTTTCACTGTTTGAAGATTAGTAGGTAACCACTAAACATGACAGCATTTTATCAAGATAAGGTAATAGGTACAATACAATTGATTGGTGTAAACTTTAAAATAGCATTTAGGTATTATTTATAATGAAAAACTGGTTTGTTTTTTTTTTTGTTCTCGTTCTGTATAAAAATATAAAATCAAAAATTCAAAATTACGCTGGTTTTCAATATTTTATCAATACTTTATCAATATTTTTCTTATCAATAATTCGACCAATCACAGGGCAGGACGTGAAAACAAATACTTTCACGTCGGACGTGAAAATAACCACTGCCTAATTTATAATAGTTTTTAATTTATTAGTCTTCGCTATACCTAATGCATAAAAATTAAAAACGTAACAAAGAAAAACGTGATAAATATATACTTTTACAAATCGTATATTTTCAAACGTAAAAAAAACAACACACTTTTTATTGTATGTATTTATACAATATACATATTATTAAATAACTGCAACGTACTTGTGCATACAAATCTTTTATAGAAAACAAAAAACAATTATTTCTCTTATAGAATTTATATATAATTTAATTATTAGAACATAATATGGTTAAAATTGCTTGTTGGATCGGGTCCAGCATTGTGTTTTCTGATTGTATAGTTGACTGAAATGTATTGCACTGAGGGAGTTCTTGGTATTCTCCAGTATGAATTATGGGGGTTGAATGAGACGAAGAAGAGAAAGATGTTTGGCTAAGGTTTGATGATCTGCTAGATGAGGTTGGAATGGAGAATGGGTATTCAGTTAGGTTATTTTGAGAATCAATAATTTTCAGTCTTTCTTGTGTAATTAAACTTTGAATTTTTTCTTGAAGTGTTATAAAACTTCTTAATGGTAGCTGTTTAAGTTGAGCTGAAATATGCATTCCAAAACGATCGTATTCATCATCGGTTTCATTTGTCATTAATGCAATTTCATGAAGTTTGTTAACAGACTGCTCCAAGTTCGAGGACTTGTTACATTTCTTCTTCTTTTTCGGAGGAGGTAATGAGGCCATACTTTCGGTACATAAAGAGGCAAGTGGCAAATTCGTGACTTGTTCAATTGGTTTTTCAGATATTACGAAAACGTTTTCATCTTCATCTGAATCATTGCACTTTTCCAAATCTTCGTTGATCAATGAAATGTCCTGTTAATAAAATTGATATCAAGATATACAATGTGTTACAATATTATGATCTTAATATAGTTGTAGTGTGTTAGTATAGTATCTCTCCCTCATGATTCACCTTTCAGTGTATTTTTTGTGTGCAGTTCGAAATTTTTTTATTTTAGCTACTCTCTATTTTAGCAATACTCCACTAACTGTTAGTTGGTTAATTACAAGAAACATTTTTATAAGTAATTTCACAAATGTGTTTAGGTTTCTGATACTATAGAAGAGTGGCGATCTATCCAGAAATCATTTGAAACAAAGTGGAACTTTCCCAATTGCTGTGTGGCTCTTGATGGAAAGCATATTGCCATCATTCGCCCTCCAAACAGTACATCCACATTTTACAATTACAAGGGATTTTCCAGTATCATTTTGTTTGCAATGGTAGATGCCGATTACTGCTTCAGATACATCGATGTAGGAAGTGATGGAAGAGCTTCAGATAGTACAATATTCAAATTTTCTACTTTGAATATTGCACTTGAAAACAATTTGCTCAATTGGCTGGAGGGCGGTCTTTGTGTAGGAGATGATGCTTTCGCTCTTCGAACAAACATATTGAAGCCTTTCAGTCACAGACATTTGTCATTGGAAGAAAAAATTTTTAATTATCGCTTTAATTAGAGCTCGGCGCGTTTCTGAAAATGCATTTGGAATCCTATCATCCAGATTCCGTATTTTTCGAAGGACAATTGATGTTAAAGTAGAAACTACAGAGTTAACTGTGAAAACTGCGTGTGTCATTCATAATTGGCTAAGAATGACCGCTTCAAGGGATTATTTAACAACAAAATGTGTTGATACTAAAGATTTAAATACAGGTGAAGTTCACCCGGGTAAATGGAGACAAACCAATTCATTATTGTCAGTTGGTCGGCGAGATGTAGGATATACCTCCAATTAGTGGTGGGAATTATCGTTCCTTTCGTGGAATCGTTCCAATCGGTACAGTTACAATAAAGTACCGATTCCAAAATACTCGTTACATCGGTACAATCGGTACATTCTTTCTTTAGTTACACTTGTACTCACATTCGTATTTCGTATAGTTCCTCGCGGAACGATAAAAATACATATATTCAAATGTTTACTCATTCTTGCAATGGATATTTAATATTTATGAACGAATATGCTTCGTTTCGTAGCTCGTAGGCCTATTATACAACACTATTTTACTGTATTCGAGAAAAATTAACTTCAAATAATTAAATTTGTATCAGAAACACTATGTTTTTGTAAACATTGTTTACAATATTATAAATCATTATATAAATATATATTTGAAATGCTTAATCAAAAATTATCATCGTTTTAATATTTTTCCAATCGCTACAATTATATTAAATAAACTATAGATTCAAAAAAAAACAAACCACATAAATAATAAACATATTTATTTTCAGCAAAAATAATTATAAAAATACAAAAAAAAATCACTTCACTTTACACTAGAAAAAAAAATAATAACAATAAAATAAATAAATTCAAACTTCTAAAATTAACTTAGTTACTTGACTAAGCTTAAAATGGATAAAAATTAAAAATTAAATAATAGTATTTAATAATTACTGTTTAAAAATATCAACATTTCCGTGTTTTTTGTTGACAATCTATTACGTCTTTCGGAAATGGTGTAGCCAGCTTTTGAAAAGGTCCTTTCACTCGGAACTGATGTTGATGGTACACACAAACGCAATAACATCAAATCAAATAAATTTGGATAGATTTTTTTTCTGTCATTCCACCATTTAAGAGGATGTGATTTTCGGTCTAGTATAGGTTCATTCAAATATCTATCCAACTCCACAATAGCCTCAGATGTTGGTGTGTTTACTGAAGTTGAAGTAGACACCTAAAAATCATAAACTAATTTTATAAATCACTTAAATATCAAAATATCAATGATAATATAATGTATGTACCTGAGAGTCAAATTGTTGCCAAATTTCAGAAGTTTCGTTTCCACGATCGGTCGGTATTGTTTTCTCATTTTCTTCATTTTCTGCTGGACTTTGATTTAAACGAATAATTGTTGCAACTTTTTGTACTATCTTTTCGTATGTTTTTTGATATGTATACTGATTATTAAATGCTTTTTTTTTAAACCGTGGGTCTAAAATAGTTGCTTCTGTTAAAATAGGCTGGTTTTCGATATTTTCAAATTTAGCATTGGCTTTTATTACCATTTTAGAAAGCATCAAATGTATAGCATTTGGTAAATTTGGTTCTTTTTCTTTATTTTTATATGTGAATGTAACGCTTTTATTAAAATTAACACTTTTGAAATCGAAATGTCTTTTTCGCTACTTAGTTCGATAGTAACTTCTTTAAACGGTTTAAATATCGCACAGTAGTGTTTTATTGAATACGGCACAGATGCGGTCGGCACAGTTGCGGTCAATACCTTTTTGGTGGCACTTGCGGTCACTATTTTTATTTTACACATATTTACTGGTTTTACAATACTGACATAGGTAATCATAATAAAGTTAAACCTATACTATATATATATACTATCAAACTTTCCTTCTTTTATGTTATTTGTATCATTTCTAATTAGCCATGATTTTTATATACAAATTGGTACAACGTTATCGATGCCAATGCGATGATAATAATAATTTTATTATATTATATTGCGATTACAACGGGTAAATTATATTTTTCGATATACGTATGCGTTAGTTCTATCAGTTGTAGACAAAACACATTAGGAAACACAATCAAGTTAGAAATGGATTTAAGCACTGATGCAGTTGGCCAAGAAATAGAAATAATCGAAACAACAAAAGGTAAGCCTTTAGCCATTTTTAATGGTTATCAATTCAGAAAATATAGACAAAATGAAAATGGGACAGTTTGGGTTTGTCTGAATGAAAAAAAGGATAAGTGTAAGGGCCGTATGAGAACTAAAAATATAGAAATAATTCATTTTTCCGATCATTCGTGTAAACCTGATGTGGCAACAAGTGAAGTAAAAAAACAATTTAATAATGCAAGAAAAAGAGTGCGAGAAGAGTCGTCATATTCAGCATCTGAAATTTTTCGGCAGGAGATGTCCCCTTTATTTCAAAAAGGCTATGATCACGTTACTGCTATTCCTACATACGCTTCCGCCAAAACAACTTTAAATAGGATTAAAAAAAAACACTTGGTAATCCACTAGATCCAAATTCGAAAGACGAAATAATTGTACCTGATGATATTTCACAATTTGGTAACAATTACCAATTTTTATTATTTGACGATAATGTTGAAGAAAGGATTATTGCTTTTTCGAGTAGTACTCAAAGAGAAGCTGCATCTACATATAGCCATTTCTTTTTCGACGGAACTTTTAAAAGTTGTAGCAAACAATTTCTACAAATATACACAATACATGTAGATATTGGAAGCACATCCAGTGAAACTAATGTAATTCCAGTAATTTTTGTATTACTTCCAAACAAAACAAAAAAAAATTATATTCGATTATTTAAACTTATAAAAGAACATATTCCAAATTTCAACCCCGATATAATTACAATTGATTTTGAAGTAGCAACTATTCAAGCAATTAAATATGTTTTTCCTAATACTCAAATAAGTGGCTGTAATTATCATTTCAATCAATCTCTATGGCGTAAAGTTCAAAATATAGGACTGGTAGATGAGTATAGAGATAATGATGAAATCCGCCTTAATATTAGAATGTGTTCGGCTTTAGCTCTTATTCCACTTCAATATATCGACGAAGGTTGGCTAATAATTATGGAAAGCAGTCCTGATAACGAAAAACTTAAATTATTTCATGACTATTTTGTAGAACAATGGCTCGAAAATGCAATATCCAAAGATATATGGAATTGCTTCCAAAAAAGACATAGGACAAATAATATTGTTGAAGGCTGGAACAACAGAATAAATAAACAATTTAATAGACCTCGGCCAACTTTTTTAGATCTATATAAATGTCTTAAATTAGAAGCTCAGCGTGGAGACTTATTGTTTGATCGACATTTTTTAAACTTGGAAGGAAAAAGACGAAAAAAATGTTACATTGCACTTGACAAAAGAATTGAAAAAACATTAAAATCATATGAAGAGGACAGAGAAAAACTAGAAGCAACATACAGTCAGCCTAATGTAGAAAACTCTTCGCAAAACAGGTCTTTCAAGACATCGGCTAGACCAATCTTTATTGATTCGGATATAACTTTATTAATAGATGAGGCCTTCACTACATTATTACACGAGGAGGAAATTTATGCAGCAAAGGGTAGTGGTTATGTTTTGGAATCTATCGATGGACTTTTATTGTCAGTATACAAATACACACCCATGGGTGATACTCCAAATATTCAAATCCCGATTAGAAATATTGACAACGGAAATAATACCGAAAACAATAATAATAATAATAATAATAATAATACCGATAACAATACTAATAATACACAAGATAATACTTCTTTTAACGAACAAACTGATAATTTCGCCGCAGCTGGCTCATCCTACATTAAGCTTCCACCTTCTTTAATTAATAAACGGGCTACAATTAACCCTCAAAACAATGATAAATATTGTTTTAAAGGGGCAATTTTGGCAAAGCACGTGACAGGACCAAATAAACATCGAGTAGGCGAAAATTATTACCAGCATGAGAACAAATATAATTTCACAGGCTTATCATTCCCAACACCGTGGTGTGAAGCTAAAATTTTCGAAAAAATAACCTGGGGGTGTCTGTAAATATTTACGGAGTTAAAAAAATATCTTTAGAACGTAATCATATATATCCAATGAAAGTAGTAGATGATGAAAAAGCAAACCATTTCGATATAATTTTATTCAGTGACGGTGAAAAAAGTCACTATGTATATATTTCAAATTTTTCACGTCTTATTCATTCACAAACTACCTTACACGGCCATTCGGTATATTATTGTAAACGGTGCTTCACGTCATTTGATAACCAAAATTTAAAATATAAGTTAAGCGGACAGCTAGCTCTCCAACAGCATAAACTTATTTGCGGGTCACATAAGCCTATTCTCCCCATTATGCCCGAAGTTGACACAATGCTTGGGGAAATGCACAACGTCACCCTTTCGCAATTTATGGAGATTTTGAGGCGTTACTAATAAAGACCGATGAGCGCAGGGGTGAGAATACGACAATAATACATAGGCATAAACCTATGAGTTATGGTTTTGTAGTAAAGGTATCTGAAGACGTACCGTTGAAACTTATTGAAAAATTCAATATACCGACTTCTCCGGTTATTTATCGTGGTAATGGTAATCGAGAGGAGGTTGCAAGGCATTTTGTAAATAGTATTGTAGAAGTAGGTTTAAAAATTGAAGAGTTATTAAAGACAAATGTCCCTATATGTATGAGTGATGAAGATACACGTAGACATAATGAAAATAATCAGTGTAATCTTTGTAAATGTATCCTTAATAAAAATGAGAAAGTCCGTGATCATTGTCACCTGTCCGGAAAATTTAGGCAGACATTATGTTCTAAATGTAATATTAGTTTACAACAGCCTAAATTCGTTCCATGTTTTCTTCATAATTTAACTAATTACGATGCTCATTTTATAGTCACTGAATTGGGATATGATGCAAAAACAATAAAAGTAATTCCTAATAGTGAGGAAAAATGCATAACATTTATATTAGCAAATCGTTTACCATACGATTTGTAGATACGTGTAGGTTTATGGCAACAAAGTTGGAGAATTTAGCTAAAAATCTTTTGACGCCAGATTTTTCGTAATTCCTTAAAATATCTCAGCATTTTTCTGCCGAGGATATGCCACTGGTTACCCGAAAGTGGGTATACCCATATGAATATACGGATGACTGGTCCAAGCTTGATCAAACAACTTTACCACCAAAGGAAGACTTTTATAGCTCATTGACGGAAGAAAACATTGAAAATAGTGAATATCAGTTTGCAACCGAGGTCTGGGATCACTTTGGGTGTCGAACACTTGGCGAATATTCTGATTTGTATTTGAAAATTGATGTGCTTTTACTAGCAAACGTTTTCGAAAATTTTCGTGATGTGTGTATGAAAGCATACAATTTAGACCCGGCATACTACTTTACCGCGCCTGCCTATAGCTTTGACGCTATGCTAAAGCAAACAGCAATAAAGTTGGAATTGTTGACTGACTACGATATGTTGTTAATGTTTGAAAATGGTGAGTATTTAAAATAAATAATTAAATAAATAAGTAAATAAATATTTATTTTTTTTCTGTAGGTATACGTGGTGGATTAGTTCAGGCGAGCATGCGGTATGCCAAAGCCAACAATTATAAGACACCTGATTTTGACCCAACAAAACCAAAATCGTGGCTGGTATATCAAGACTGTGAGTAGAAGATATATATTTTTTATGTAAATTCCTTTTAATATTAATTATGTTGTAGGTAATAATCTGTACGGATGGGCCATGTCGCAATATATGCCATATGGTGGTTTTAACTGGGTTGAACCCACATTGAACGGGTTAAACGATTTGGACGATACCTCCCCTATCGGTCGAATATATGAAGTTGACGTGACGTATCCGGAAGAATTGCATGACTTGCATAACGATCTACCTTTCCTACCTCAAAACGGCATACCTGTAGGTTCAAAAGTAACAAAACTGATGGCTACTTTCGAGTCGAAAAAGAATTATATTGTTCATTATCGCAGTCTACTGCAAGCCATTAAAAACGGATTGATAGTTCACAAAGTAATTTTTAATTAATTTTTTTTAACACATTTCTACAATACTTTCCTTTTTTGTAGGTGCATAGAGTAATACAATTTAATCAGTCAATGCATGAATACATTAAATTAAATACGGAGATGAGGAAGAGTGCTTTGAATGATTTTGAGAAGGATTTCTTTAAGCTTATGAACAATGCAATTTTTGGTAAGTATAAATTTAGTGTAATAAAGATTTTATACTAATGTTGTACTTCACAGGAAAGACTATGGAACAGGTTCGTCGTAGGATAAAAGTAGAATTGGTATCGAGTGATGATAGATTACGGAAACTTATAAATAAAACAACATTTAAACACGCAACGGCATATAACGAAAACTTGAGTGCAATAACATTAGAGAATAAAATCATAAAATTCGATAAACCTATATACATAGGCATGTATTATACGCAGATTTATATTCTTCATCTTAAAATTATAAAAATAATTTTTGTTTTTTCACAGGACTCGCAGTACTGGACATAAGCAAGACCATGATGTATGACTATCACTACAATGTTATGAAGAGGTACTATGGAGAAAAAATATCACTCATGTACACAGATACAGGTGAATTAATAATCTATTTTAAAATGAACTTAATTTTCACTAATAAATTAATTTTTATAGATTCACTTGTGTATTATATAGAAACCGATGATTTCTATGAAGATATTGCAAACAACCCAATTTTACTCAACCGCATGGACACGGCGAATTTACCAGAAAATCATCCCTGTTATATTGCTGAGAGAAAAAAGATTCCGGGACTATGTTCAGATGAGACCAATGGTGATATAATGACGGAGTTTTGTGCGCTTCGCTCAAAATCTTACTCGTATAACATTGGGATTGATTCTTCCAAAGAAGAGATTAGGGCGAAGGGTGTCAGAGGACATGTTGTCAAGAATCATATGTCATTTGAAGATCACAGAAGATGTTTGTTTGAAGGTATGGACTCTGTTGTGAATAGACAGCCAAATATATCTATACGATCGTTCAATCACCAATTGACAACAATTCGAACCAACAAAATTACATACAATAACTATGACGATAAGAGGGTTGTACTTGAAGATAAAGTGCATACTCTAGCCCATTGGCATTATAGTTTAGAGTAAGTTTTTAAATTATTTAAATTTTTCAAATTATTATAATTATATTATTTATTTAGGGACGCAGAGTTGGTTGAAATTATGGCAGACACTGAATTTTAGCCCTTGTGTAAATAGTTTAAATTTGAAAAACAATTTTTGTATTATATAATTGTAAATACTTTCTTTACCTATATATTTTTGTTTTAATTAATTTCTATGTATGTTAGGGTAAGCTTTGTTGTAAATATCACTCAAAAAAATTTGTATATCATAACCATATATGTTAGCGTAAAAAAAGTTAAAACCATTGTAAAAATATTATTGTTATATTTTTAAGAATTATTTACAAACCATTTTCTTATAGCAAAAACTTTATAAAATGTACATTGTTTAGGATTAAATTCCATATGAAAAATACAACAGGGTAGAGTTTCATCATCACATATTTGATCCAAACGAGGACAGCCCAAGTCTTCAATGTTGATGAGTGTGACGTGTGGTATATACTCCATAAGAACTTGTTTTTTCTGTTCACCTTTGACGTAAATGCAGGTGAACTTTAATGAATTCAGTATTCTTCCGACTTCTTCATACTCGATATCACCGTATTCTACAGCTAGTTGATGATAATTACGTTCCAGCCACTTGTTGGTTTTTCGACTTTTATTATCCTCCATGGATTTTGAATGTTTAAATATCCAGTGTTGGGTCGCCCAAGTTTCTGTGTGTACTATAGACATTTCTTTAATCATGTATTTATTGTTGACGCCAAGTACACATTGCATGTCCAAGATGGCCGAAGACATTATGGCTTATTTTTAAAATAAGTTTCAATAGTATTAAGACGACCGAGTATAGCTGGTATTATTTTTTTCAAAGCTTCTGTATTTCCTTGGATTAATTCTAATGATACTTTTTTTTCAAACGGTCTGCTATATGTGTACACGTTAATTGTATCGTTTCCGTTTGTTCTTCTTAAATTTGCACGGATTTATGATTTTCTTCAAGTAAACTCTCAAATTTATCTAATTTAGACGAAAACGATTTGATCGACTGTTCGAGGTTTGATATAATTTTATTTGTTTCACCAGACTGAGAACTACCAAACACGTTCATGTCTACAGCTCGACTAATACTATTTTCTAATATCACTTGTATTTATCCAACTATTGTGTGTATTATCGAACCCGAGCCATTTCACAAAAATTTGCTTCCCCTTCTTCCGTATAATTTTCTCTACTAAAAAGTAATTTGGATAGTTTGTTTTCAATATTTCTTCTGAATAAAAGCAACCAGCAATCGGTTTTCCACTATAATCTTGTAGCTGATAAGTAGTAGGTAACGTTTTGTTAATTTTAACAATTTTGAATATTTCTGTAGACCAACTCGGCAAATAACCTTTTGTAAACACACCTTTATATGTGCTTATACGGACATTATCGCCTATGTTAAATTTATTTTTTCGTTTAATTATTTTACGTTGCATTATTTCCACTGACGTAGGATTAGCATCAGCTTGTACTGGTGTCATTCCTATTGTCCTGTGTTTTGAATTATTATATTCGTTAATCAATGAAGGTAAAATAGAAATCCATTCATGTGAACCTCGCGCCGTAAACTCTCTAAACATTTTTTCTTTCAAAGTGCGGTTAAAACGCTCAACTATACACGCTTTCATAGTACTATAAGTCGAATATTTATGTATGTTGTGCTTCACCATCAACGCATCAAATGTAGAATTGTAAAATTCTTTACCATTATCGAGCTGTAATAGTTTTGGTGTGCGTTTAAGCAAAATTTTAGACATTGCTCTGGAAACTTCTTTAGCAGTTTTAGATTTTAATGCTATTGCCCATGCAAATTTAGTAAAACAGTCTATCACACATAAAATATATTTATAGCCTTTATTTTTTTTCGAATACTGTACCATTTCGACTAAATCTGCCTGCCATAGATCGTTTTTGCCATACACATTAACTCTTCGCCTTGTATAATTTTTTCTAGCTGGTTTGTGGAGTTCATAAGCTATATCACGTTTAGACATTTGGGATACGTTTTATTAACCCTGCTTAGTGCAATTCTTCGAAAATCGAGAGTATTTCGTTTGAAACTCCTGTATTACCAGCTGCCTTTGACGCCAATAGCAACTGCAATCTTTCGACTAGCTCGTTAGGGTCGTTCCAGTATACTAAATTATGTTTTTGTAGCTTCATAGATAAGCCTCTGCCCGATTGAAACAAATTTTGGATTATATCATGATATTTATTTCCACCTTGTTTAATTTTTCTCCCGTCTGCTTTTAGATGCGCTGATGTTTGAATTAATATAGACTTGTATACTTTTAAATCATTTTTGGTATACAATTTTGGAGATTTTGAAAATATTAAATTACCAAGTCCCTGTGTTAGTGTGTACGTTACATCATCGGTAGTCAGGGAATTGTCGACGAGTTTAATTTCTTTTTTACCTAAGTGTACACTTCCATTTGTTTGTACTTTAGATCCATACGTTTTGTCTATATCGTAAGACTTAAACCAGTCGTTAAAAGCTAGCGAATTATCTGCTTCAAAACATTTAGAATCTTGAATATAATTGTCTTGCTGTGTAGGCGGAGCTTGAAATGTTGATGGACCGAAACGTTTTATTTTTTCTAATGGTTCGATAATCGGACTTAACGTCTCTGATACTAGCGAATGAATATCTGCTTTTCCTTGTTTTAATGCGGTATACTTGCGTTTAATATTTTCTTTGGCTTTAATCAGTTCTCCGAGTACTTCGCCGCTAGCAGCCATGACTGTGAATGAATCATTTCCACAATGACAACACTTTATATAACGACGAATGTGTCAAATCCATGACGATATCGACCGTTGTCACGTTCAAAGTCTTTGTTTATCACGATAAACTCAAATCTCCCCAGACGCCAACAAGAAGTGCAAAAGTCTTTAAACTCTGAGTATGACATATCACCAGAGCAATATTCATTGTATACATGCTTTAAATTAGTCTCATCTTGTTTGAATAATACAATAAAATTAGCGTTATCGCGCAAAAGTTGTTTTGGGACTTCCGAATAACTCTGAGCCAGATAGAATACATCAACTAAATTATGACGACCTCTGGAGAAGTAAGTTCTTGCAATCTTTTGGTTTTCAGTAATAATATCGTCGAAAATAAATACGGAGTTTGGTAAAGCTTTCTCAGGTTCAATAACCTGCTCATTTTCATAGAATGTGAATAATCCGACATCAATATCTGATAATATATCACTTAGCATTTTATATTTGGGTTGATCCAATGTTTTTGAATATATGTATACGTTATGGAATCGTATTCCGTTTATATGTGTTAATAAAGTGAAAACTAAATTCGTTTTCCCGCAGCCAGATGGGCCCACAATAAGTGCTCTAATCGTATTAGGTAGAAGCGAACCATGTCTTTGTTTCATACACGATGTAGTCGGGTCCACGTTTTCAACTGTGAGTTGTACATCTTGTTTGATGAACTTCATTATAAATAACTGAGCAACGATGATAAATCATTCAGTACACAATGTCACTCGCTCGAAGAAGCAACAAGAAAAAGGGCGGTGGACTTATCAACACGCTTATAAACAAATTACCAATCGAGCTGCACGTGCCTGGTATTTTTTTTTCTAAACATGATAATATTATATTTTCTAACTATTTATTTTTATTTTAGGATATCAATACTGTGGGCCTGGTACAAATTTAAAAAAAACGATTAGCTCGCGGTGATAGAGGTATAAACTTACTGGACTCTGCTTGTAGGGACCACGATATTGCGTACGATCAGAGTAACTCTATCGCAGATCGTAACAAAGCCGATTATATATTAGAGCAGCGAGCCTGGGATAGGTTCAAGTCAAAAGATTCGAGTTTAAAAGAAAAAGCTGTGGCTTGGGGTGTGACTACTGCCATGAAAACTAAACGCAAAATAGGTGGTGGTTGTGGGTTTAAAGCAGCGATCAAAGTAGCTAAAAACGCCATGAGAAAAAATGTCGGTGAAAAAAACTTGATGAAATTAACTAAGAAATGTGTAGCTGTCGCACGAAAAACTTTTAAAATTAAAAAGACAAAAGTTCCACGAACAATAACAATCCCGAAAAAAGGCGGTGTGTTACCACTCATACCAATTTTTGCCGGTTTGTCAGCTCTAGGAGCGCTGACTGGTGGTGT
>JANEHU010000577.1:0-16431 GCA_027563435.1 Nasonovia ribisnigri
CGAATGTTTATATAAGCATTTTTTACACACCATAGCATTTTCAAAACATTCTGACTTATTTTGAGCTGTTAACAGACATTTTCAGTTTCCAATTTTTTTAGTTTTTTTTTCTATAAATGTCAATAAAATTTTATTTGTTGGGTAAAAAAATCTTGAAAATTTAATAGTAGGCTTCTAATATATAGTTTCAAAAGCAGATGAAAAATATTAAAAATCTGTAGTCACAATTTTTTTTTAAGGGTAATCAAAGTTCAAATTTTGATAAAATACGTAAAAATGACGAAAATGTGCAATTTATTTTGAGTTAGAAATTCATAAAATTTTTCTTTTTAAATCTAAGGTTTGAAAATGTGAAACAAGAATCCTTATAAGTTTGCCTAATTTTATCAATAAGCAAGTCAACATAAATTTTTATGAACATTTTAAGTTCAAATTTGTACAAGATTAGATATTCACTCGATTTCTCATGTAGCGATTTTTTTATTTTGTTGCAATTCAAAAACGAATTACTGTAGATGCATGAACATTTCTCTGTATGTGTATATTATTTATATAGCATTTTCTATACACCATCTAATTTTGAATATATTTTTACTGTTTTTGAGCTTTTTACGGACCTTTTTAATTTTCAATTTTAGATTCTGAGCGGAGCGATGAATAAATTGGTTTTTTTACAATGTGTGTTTTTTTTTAAAATTTTTATTTTTGTGTCTGTCATCACGTTTTAGGACAGAAAAAATGCTTCGATTTTCTTTAATAGTACTTTTTCTGATAGGAAAGTGAATCTAGTTGGTACTTTGGGGGGTCAAAAGTAAACATTTTCCAGTAGTTTTCAAAAGTACCGTGAAAAACAAATGGAAAATTAAGGAAAAAACGGGAATTTTTACGCAACATTGATTTTCGATAAAATCGATTTTGGTTTTTGGTGTAAGTCTAAAAAAAATGACAGTAAATACATGAAATTTTTACTGAATGTTTATATAAGCAGTTTCTATATACCATACCGTTTTCAAAATATTTTGACTTATTTTGAGCTGTTTACAGACATTTTAAATTTCCAATCTTTTTGGTTTTTTTTTTTTAAAAATCAATAACATTTTATTTATTCGTTAAAAATTCTTGTAAATTTAATAGAATGCTCCTAATATATTGTTTCAAAGGCACATGCAAAATATTAAAAATCTGTAGTCACAATTTTTTTTTCTAAGCATTCAAAGTTGAAATTTTGACAAAATAAGTAAAAATGACGAAAATTTGAAAATTATTTAGAGTTAAAAATTCATAAAAATTTTTTTTTTTAAATCTAAGGTTTTAAATTTTAACATAAGATTTAACGTAAGTTTTTCTACTTTTATCAAAAATAAAATATCTAAAAGCAATTAAAAATAAATTTTTTATGAGTGTTTTAAGTTCATAATTTTACAACATAGGATATTCACTCGATTTCTCATGTAGCGTTTTTCTTATTTGGTTGTAATTCAAAAACGAATAATTGTAGATGCATGAAAATTTCACTAAATGTTTATATTCTCATTTTCTATACACTATTCAATTTTGAAAATATTTTGATTTGTTTTGAGCTGTTTACAGACATTTTTAGTTTTCAATTTTTTAGTTTTTTTTTTTATAATTGTCAATAAAATTTTATTTGGTGGGCCAAAAAGTCTGAAAATTTAATACAAGCTTTCTTATATATTGTTACAACATCAGTTGAGAAAATTTTAAAAATACATAGGCACGATTTTTTTTTATAAGCATTTAAAGTTCGAATTTTGACAAAATTTGTCAAAATCTCGAAAATTATAAATCATTGTAATTAAAAAATTATAAAATGTTCAGTTTTTATAACTAAGTGTTGAAAATTTAAAACAAAAATTCTAATAAATAAATCATACTGTAACCAAAAAATCTAAAAAATATATCAACACATCTATTTTTTACAGACATTTTAATTTCAAATTTAGACAAAATTTCATATTTAAACCAAGAATAATGATTTTAGTTATTTTGATATAATTTAAAAATATTATTTGTTGGTATATGAAACTTTTAGAATATATTGTTATATTTTATATACACGCAATGGCATTTTAAAATATAATTTTTTTGAGAAAAATGATAAATACTAATGCCTATAATACTAAAATTAATTACTTTATTCACAATAATATCATCAAATACATTTAGACTTAGTAAGATATTATAGACTGACTGACCGTCTTCGCTCAGAATCGTTTTTCTTATTCAATGATATTATATCATTGGATAAAAATCTAACACAATCCATTACAGTGACTCACTTGTAACCTACTGTACAGCAGAGCGACATACACTTACCCGCCCTTTTATTATTAAAAGTTCACTATTATGTTTTTTTAGTTTTTTTTTAATATAAATACCAATAAATTTTTATTTGTTGGGTCAAAAATAATGAAAATTTTATACAAGGCTCCTGATATATTATTACAATAGCAATTGAAAAATATTAAAAATACATAGGCACACATTTTTTTTATAATCATTTAAAGTTCGAATTTTGACAAAATTCATGAAAATCTCGAAAATGATCAATCATTGTAATTAAACAACTATAAAATGGTCAGTTTTTATAACTAAGAATTGAAAATTTAAAATAAAGATTCTAATAAATAGTACATACTGTATTCAAAAAATCTAAAAAATATTTAAACACAGTTATTTTTTACAGACATTTTAAGTTCAAATTTGGACGATATTACATATTAAAATCAATTTTAACAAGTAAAAGTATATATTATAATATTTTTATAGCATCACTGATAATTTTAGGTTAATAATTAAATAATATGAATTATATTAATTCAACTTAGCAGCTACCGTAAAATAACAATATCAATATAATTTAAAATATCCTAGACTGACATACCGTCTCCGCTCAGAATCGTTTTTCGTATACAATGATATTATATCATTGAATTCAAATTTAATACCATCCATTATAGTACAGTGATCTACTTGTAGCCTACTGTACAGCGGAGCGACATCCACTTGACCCCCTTTTTATATTATGAACATAGAAGAGTAAATCTCAAGGAGGCTAAGTGGCCTTTCCCCACACATTTGTGTTTAAAGTGTTAGCCCCCCAGACATTTTTATAGACTTGCGACTATGATTATGAAGGAATTATATTTAATTAAATTAATTTACCTGTATTAGTTTTTGTTCCAATACAAACAAGTATGTTGGTATCCATTTGACGCACAGCTAATAATTTTGCTTTATTTGTCCAGTCAATTAATTTTAACCGTTCATAACATTTCATTTGATCAACAATACTTTCATACATTTCTACAACCTACAATAATTGTATACAACATCGTCAACACGCAAATTTAATCATTTTAAAATTTGTCATTTTACCTTGAATTTTAAAGGCATATTAAATTCATTAGCTGATTGGAAAACAGTTATGGGTTCTTTAATTTTATCGAATAACATTCGCACCCAAAATATAGATCCAGAAATTGGAGGATGATGTCGAGAAACTGGAGGAGTATTTTGCTGAGTCTAAATATATTAATAATTAATATACATAATAAATAATATTATATAATTATACCTATGTACGTGATTCTTACCAAAAACCATGTTTCAATTGTTGTTAACTCATTTTCATACTGTCTCAAAATCGATTCATATTTGGTTTTAAGTTGCTCTTTGAAAACCGGTCTTGAAGTAAACTTTTGAAGCCTCTCCAAAATTAAATATGCCTCTTTACATGACCTTAATAAAAAAAATTTGAAAAAAAAATTGGTATTTCATTAAAGCGTTAATCAAACTAGAAAATTTGCTTTGCCCCGAAACGCTATTCAAATTACTATTTTTTAACATAATTTAGGTATATACAAAGTATGAAACTAAAATGGTTTAGGTACCTTAAATTATTAAAACACCAGTCAATAAAAAGCTTGCATTCTTCTTCAACTCTTAATACTTCCAAATTAAATTCTTTTAAGAATAAATTCCAATTTTCTACATTATCTTCACAAAATAAATCAAAATCGATTGCATCAAAAACTTTGTAAAGAGATTTAACCCTACTTATCATAACATCTAAACCGATCATATCTTTAATAACTGATCTTAATTCTGGACCCAAAATGTTCAAAAATTGATTAATTGTCTAAATAACAAAATAAAAAATAATACATTTATTTTAGTAGTTTTATTATATTAATTGCTTTACAGAATTTATTTATAAAATTATTTTTTACACACAACTATTACACACTACTAAAAATTTAATTTATTTTCAGTTTCTTTAAAGTATCAATGCATGATTGATAATTCAAACGCTTCTATTACACTTAACATATAAAAAAAAGTATTAAATATGTTATAATGAGGGGCGTGTTCACAGAGGAGATGATCTGAGGGGGTCTGAGAATATTCAAAAATGTTATATCCCCCCTCTTTCTAAAAAAGGTAAGCACGCCACTGTTATTAATCATGATGATATACTTAAATTACCACCATTTAAATCCCAGTGATATGATTTGGGCACAAATAAAACAATGTATTGCAAGATAAATCATACCAGTAGCAAAAAAAAAATTTTTAGAAATGTGTAAACAAAAAATGCATGTTATGGATAATCTGAGTAAGAAGCAGTCTGTCAAATGTGAAAAAATTTTGTTGAGAGTGGGAATGTGGGAAAATAAAGGTTATAATATGGATATTGATAATTCTTCTGAAGACAGCTGCAATATATAAGTATTGAAGATAAAGACAATGATTTATGTATAACACCACTAACATAAACATAAATTTACATATTGGCAGTAGATTATATTTATTTTAATTTTTAATATATTATTAGTTATTATGAATAATTCATAGAAAATTGCATTTTTATTTCAAAGTCTGTCTTATGATAATGTTTACTATTACATTTAGATAAAAAAAAACCTTAACCACCTATCCAATTGCCATGACTTTTGCTTAGGTATTACCTATAAACATTAATTATAATACAGATTATAAATGTAAAAAAATTATATTTATATATGTAAGCTGTAAAGCCAAAATACTTACTACTACTATTTCATGAATATCTTTTGCTATACGTTTAATATATTCTATTTTATTAAACAGCACACATTTATCAAACTCCCAGCGTTGGAATTTAGACTTTTCAATAGATCTTCTAGTTTCTAAATATTCTGCTGACCAAACATCCAACATTTTTGTAGCATTGAAAGACATTTCCGTTATTTCTTCAATATTTTTATTTCTAAAAAAGGTTTTAGGTAATATATGCTGATATTTAAGAAATTTTTTCAGACTAAAATGTAATGAAAGTAACCATGATATATATTTAATCATTTAAAATAACAAGGGGTAAAAGCCATATATATTTATTGAAGTTATTAGTTATAGTGTGTAAAGATGGCTTAATGTTTTTCAATAATTTATATTTTATATTTATTTAAATAAAATAATTAATTACTTACTTGAAAATTAATTTTAAGTCACCTAAATTTCGTCCGACATTTTCACATAAACCATTTGAAATTTGCAAAAGCAATCTTAACATATTTACGTCTTTACCAAAATATGGCGATAAAACCCATATAGTTCTTAAGTCATCAAACCAAATGGGTATAATTTTAATTATTGTATTAAAATCTGCTGATACAAAATCCTGAAATTGATTAAGACAGTTGTAATTTTTCAAGTACATTCAAATTGTTGTTACAATTATAATAAATTTAAGAAAAAGAAAAAGAAATTAAAAGGTGGGTAGCGCTCAGCTGTATATTAATTATCTAAAGAAATTACTGTAATGGATGTGTTAAATTTTAATTCAATGATATAAAATCATTGTGCCTATACAAAAAATGATTTTAAGCGAACATGGTCTGTTAACATATTATAATTAATTAGTAATATAACTAATTTTATGATATTATTGTGATTTAAAATATTTATTTTACTATTAGGGCATTAGGCTTTAATACTACAGCAGGAAGTAGATTAAATTAAATTTTGCCGAAAAAATAATATTTTTAAATTGCAACAAAATAACTAAAATTTTACAATTTTTTATTTTTTTTCCTTTGAATTTTTATCTTCCAAATGCACTTACTATAGATTCAGTTTCCCAGAAGAAAAGATACTGAAGTTAAAAATTGATGCATTATTTCAAGTACTTATCATGTACAAAGACATACAAAAAAAACACATATCATTGTAAAATCAATATACCTATTCATTGTAGGCTCAGAATCTAAAATTATTTTTTTATCATAATAAATAGTTAATATGCAAAATCAATATTAAGATATAACACATTAATGCATATTTATTATAAGACTCAAAATGTGTGTATAAATGTATAACATACTTTGAAATATGAAATACCTAATAACCTAACCTAATAAAATCAACAGAGGCATATATTACCAATTAGTATAAATGTATATAAATAGGTACCTTATAGTGTTCCATGATGAGTGAAACATATTTTAAATTGTCTTTTGCTATGCCACACGAACGAATAAATTGTAGTTTAACAATTTTAAATTCATCCCATATATTTTTAATTGCCTGTGTACAGTTTGATGTTTTTTCTACTACATCGAGAAACAATTTTGTATCTTCAGATTCAAGTTCATCTATAATTGATCTAACTGATGCTTCGCTGTTTCTCCAAAAATTAAACTCTGAATGAATAGTCTCTCGCTCTTGAAACTATTTATTTTAAATAATTATGAATTTGATTGATTATTAACATTTTTATATAAGATATTATTGCAAAATTTAACTTAATGATTTCTCAAAATGAATCATTAAATTATGAGTATAAAATCTAGTAGTATCTCAATATGTAATTTTGTTCTAAACTGTAATACTAACTTTATGATTACAATAATTACCTCAAAAATACTAGAACAGAGATTTTTCATTTTTGAATTCCAATTTTCTAGGATATTTACACATTGAAGAATCATAGCAGGATTTTTTTCAAGAGCTTCAGCTATTTCTTCTACATTGTCTTTGGTAAGACCATTTAAGTATTCAGTGGCTTTCAATGATTGTCTTTTTAACATGTAATCTATTGTCCTAAAATACAATTTAAGCTATAAAAACCTGTGATCTTTTATAATTTAAGTATTTAAAATAAAATAAAATATGTATTTCATAATGTTATAATTTAAATAATATTTTTAGTTAGGAGTACCTACCCAACATTTTTATTATAAAAACCATATCATTTTATTTAATTGAATTCATTTTCGGGAACAAATCTAGTTTAGCTCGGTGGCCATTCAATAGGCCCGCATCGCCCAATCCACTTGCCTGGATATTCTTGATTTAAATAATCCCTGACATTAATTATGTAGTGAGCTGGGGCTCCATCCTGTTGAAAAACAATTTTTTCTTCGTCCAACTCAGTCAGGTTGTCATTATTTTCAATTGCCCGGACAATTAATGGCTGAATGGTATTTTAAAGCATAGCAAGGTACTTTTCACCAGGAGCCCCAGCTCACTACACAATTAATGTCAGGGATTATTTAAATCAAGAATATCCAAAACTATTGTCACATATTTTACATTATTCCTAAACTTTAGAGCAGGGGTCGGCAACTGGCGGACCTAAAGGCAAAACTCTGGACCCTGTCAACACATTGTACTTCATTATGTTATTTTCTGTAATAGTATTATTATTAATAGAGAAATTAATTTAATTTAATTTATCAAACTCAGATTATAGTTATATCATAATTCATTGAAAAATATTTTATCGGGCAGGTAATAATCGGTTTTATTACAATGTTATCGGCCGACGTTACTTTATCGTTGCTATCCATTGAAATAATTTTATTATTTGTCTGTCTCCCGTATTTTCTAAATAACAATTTAGTTAACGATTTAGTACGTGTACATTCGCCGTTGAATACAGTGCGTGTTTCGTTTTATATTATTCGTTCAATATATTGAGTAAAAAACGCAAAATCGAAAGCGAAAATAGGAAGTTTATTAAAAGAAATGCAATTTTTCGCATTAAATAATTTACTGTAATAGATATATTTTTTTTCATACTTTTAATATTGTAATTTTTAATATAAATTAATTGTAATTACTGAATAATTATTTTTATTTTTATACTGCTATTTTTAAAATATAAAGATTTGAAAAAGATTTTTTTCACTGGACCTCATTGATTTATTATTTTAATCTTTAGGACTCCAATAGAAATTAATTGCCGACCCCTGCTTTAGAGGACCATAATTTTTAAAATAGCAAACCAAAATTGATGATTTGACTATAAAAACGTTCAGAAAAAATAGCTTTACCAGAATCCATTAGAAAACATAGTGGTTACCATTTAAAAAATGGTATTGATAATTGATTTTGCTGTTGGTACAACTGTGTGTTTAAAAATTTTGAAATTATTATAAAAACATTACCTGTAAAAAATTAAGAAACGCGTCTTTTTTCGTTTTAACGAAATGCCATATCATCGATCCATAATCGTTAAAAACCCAGTGTACAATGACATAAGATACACTCTGTATAGTTGGAACTAGGCTTCTTCAACGATATATTTTTTAATATCGATACCGTTTTGTTTTCTTGGATATTGAATCGCGATATCAAAAAAAAAATTTAGGTATCGATATTCCGATATCTCTATGACTAAGTCACAGATATATACTATTTACCAGTAAATAGTATATATCTGTGGACTAACTATAATTGTCAATACTCAATCGAATAAGTACTAACTACTATAGGTACTAGGTACTAGGAAGTAACTATAGTAGTTAACAATTAATTGCTTTAAAATATACATATTATTCAAAAGCTTTGGCATTAAAGTAGTAACCACTATAGTAACTTTTTTATTATTTGTTATTACAGTAGAATCTACTAAACCAAATGTCTTCCATACATCACTCCGCGCACCAGTACAAACTTATAATCGGCCATTATTATTTATTAACAATTATTAAAAACTAATTAGTAATTAGACAATTACTATATTAATGAGAAAAATAAAATATTTTAACGAATCACAAATGAAACCGAAACTATTAAGCGATAAACACTGACCAGTTGTCTGAGCAGCTACAGAGGTATGAGACTAATGAGTCACTACTCACTGGGAAAAATAATTATTTTTCTGTTATCCTGTGCTATATTTAAACCGAATAACGGAATACCTTATATATTTCGATTATCGATATATTACGATTATCGATACCTAAATTTCCGAAAAAAAGTTCGCAATATCCATATAGTTGAAGAAGCCTAGTTGGGAGTTGGGACTGATGGTTAATAATGACCGTAATGTAATACTAATGAGCGCACACCGAGAACGGAGTTCATGATGAACGTTAAGGCCGAACTGATTTTACGTGTATGATATATTGATATACACATTTCACTAGGTCCCTACTTTGTTTATAAGTTTAAATAGGTAGTATCTCAAACAAACGGGTAGGTAGGTACTAGGATTTTACGACAAAAAATATTATACCATACCACTTTAATTTATCTGATAAACATTGCAATTCTATTAAAAAGTTATGTTTCAATGGTTCTGATGAGGCCTGTTTATTTATATCATACAGTGGTAATGACTCGAGAATAAAAAGTTCGCGTAATGATATAATTTTTTCCAAGTCAACAGAATCAATTCTCTTTTCATAGTCATCAGGACGCTCTCCGCTAACTAAATAAGCATAATATGGATCGTTGTAATCATCAAACATTTCAACATTTAATAGTAACCGATGAAAATATATTATTTTTTTTTAAATTAAATTTTAGGTACTTACGAATTTCATAATCATGTTGTGCTTTAATTTCACAAGTTATTCGTACAAATGTTGATGGTATACTTGCTGATGCCAATGTTTTAATAATATTTTTTTCAGTGCGAGTAGTAACACAATCGTGTAAAAATGGATCAATTAAAAGTTTTTTTACAGATGGTATCCAGACGTTTTCCAATTCTTTTTCCAAGAATTTAATTAAACATCCACCTTTATTACCAATTAAAAAATGACTAGGCATATAAAAATCAGCTTCTTCTTCTAAATCATAAACTGGAATAATCGAGTTTGTATTTTTAACAAAATACAAATATCTGAGGTTTACATTAAGATTTCCAATCATACATCCAAAATGAATATGAAGTTCTGGTAATGTAATTATTTTTTCTTGAATCACCTAAATAAAACGATATATACATAATTTAGTAATTATTAATATATAAATAATATAGAGGTATTAATACTAAGAACTCAGTCGCCACTAGTCAAAAATTTTAATGTTTTTGAAAAATAAAAATGTTTAGGATTTTGTATCAGTGGACTATATTATGTGCAATATAAATTATAAATAGAATTTGTAAAAACATCCGAACCAATAGGTATTTTAAGTTGCTTATATTTTTTAAGTAATGAATATAAATATTTCAATCTTATGTTACACAATACACACTGTACACAAAAAGTTCATAAAAAATACTTAATAAAATATGTATGGTTTCCGTAAACACATAGATTCTATTGTGATAAATACCTATGTGTATTTTTAGATACCTACTTACTTTTACTCTTTTAAATAATTTTTCTGAATATTTTTTTACTCCACCTTCGTCAGCCATTTGTATAGCTAAAAATGAAATATATTGTGTATCAATAAAGCTAATAATATTGAAGTAATTAAAAACTATTAATGTTTACAAAAATACCTTTTTTTATATCTAAGATTATCTTTTAATTACTATAATAATAATTTAAAATGTGTACATTTTTAAATATTAAATATACCTACCTAATCAAACATAATTAAAGGGATTTGAAGGAGTAATTGGATTTTTTAACGGCATTCGGGCACAGTTGAGTTGTAAAATATACTAAATTATTACAATATTAGTGCATAATTACTCATTTTTCTCATTTGTGTTATAATCCAGGGCCAGATTTAGAGATTTTGAGATGTCCGGGCAATTATTATTTTGAGGCCCTTACATACAGTAATAATTAAAAAAAACCCAATATCTAAATAGTTAAGAAGAAAATTAAAAATTTGCAAACTATCTACCTAAAACGTGTTTATTTCAAGTTTAACAATACCGCTGTTCATGTATCAACAATTTCAAAATTCATTTAAAAATAGCAATATTATATCATAATTTGAAGACTAAAAATAAGTGTATTAATCATTTAATCAAATTATGAAATGTTGAATTCATTCTTCACACTGTTATACACCAATAATAAATTACAATTACAGACTACAGTTTGATTTAATTTAGTACTTTAAAATTTTTATATACAGTAAATAGGACAGTCAAAATTGTTAAATATAAATACATTTTTAAAATTTGGTACTTTTCTTGATTTTTTCCCAGCAAAGTCGTCTGTTATTTCATCAAATGATAAAAAAATCTAGTACACCAATTTCATTCAAATTTTTTTTTTTAAGTATTCCAGCATCCGGATGCGGGAGAAAAATTTGCTGCGCGGGACAAGTGCCCTTAAAGGACAGTGCCCTGTTATAATCGGTGAATGGTATGCCAAGTTATATTTCTATCACATATTATATTAACTCAAATCTATTTTTAAATTTAATATTATATAGGCGTAATATAGAATTCTGGAACAATATATTATGTCTCTACTTATATGTGCCTATATGGCTATATGACTTTAAAACATAATATTATGTAATAGCAAGTAAGAATGTATTAAATGTACCTACGTAATCATTATTCGTTTTATAATTTTAATTCACTTTATACAAATTTGCTCAATAAACATCCACAAAAATGCATTTATACATCATGATTATACACAATACACTTACATGTGTAATCATTTGATCAGTGCCATAATTTGAAGAAATAAAATTACCAGTATCTGGGCTAGAATAACCATCTCTGGACTTTCCGTCATCTGATTCATTGTCAGTGTCAGTTGCTGGCGAGTCTCCACTAGTTAACGTGTCTTCCCTTTGAACGTATTTTTTCTTTTTCTTCTTATCTTGATGTTTTTTTTTTTTTTTTTCTTCCATCAGACTCTCTCAAAGATTGAATTTCAATTTCTGACACTATAAAATATTATTAATATAAATAGCATATTGAGATGTATAACAGAAATGATGATAGTAATAAACACCAAAATTATAAGCAATGTAAACAATATATTATAAAGCTGAGACTCTGAGGGATTGGCGAAACAGCCGAAACACTATTTTGAGAATTTAAGATTTAAGCACTTGCATCCGTGATCCAAAATAGCAAATTGTATACTAAATTAGTAGGTGTGTATTACTAATTGTATAAGAAAACATCGAAACGTCGTTCGTGCTAAATAAAGTTGTAGCATAATTTGTTCCTAAATATCATATATGACGTGTTATAACTTATAATATAATTATATGTCTCATATGCAGACTGCAGTTTATGTCCATTGATTATTATTCAAACAAAAACATAACATACCTAGTGATATTTAAATTTATAAAATACTTACGTTCTTCTTCGACTTCAATTTCCTCTTTGATGACTTTTTTTACTGTAGTTGTATAAACATAAAATATATTTGTGTTCATATTTCTATTTACTGTCGAAGATTCGAGGTATTGGATAAACTGCTGTCTTAATAATCCTTCGTCTTTGTTCAGAGTTTCTCCAAACAGTTTAACTGTCTCTCTTTCTGTTCCAATTTCGAAAACGTTGTTTATGCATTTTACAAACCACAATAATCTGAAGTCCATTTTCCAAAATATTTTTTTAAAACTAATGTAGATTTATCGACAAATAAATAATTCGTGTTGTTATGCCATGCATTTGTATAAGAAATACGCTATAGGTCTCCACTTTAAATTAAATGTTGCGTCGTCTGAATTGTGCAAATTATATTCTACATAATTCTGATTTCCTAAATAACAATATTTTTTGTAATATTTTTTTTTCATATTTATAATGACATTTTGAATACAAGTTTCAATTTTCATAAATAACAATATGAGTTATATTATGGGTAGAGTCATAAAGTTTTTGTAATTGCATCTTTTTTCCAGATAGGTATGAAGTGAGCTTAAATTTCGTTTCGTAAAACTGTTAATTTAGATGGTTTTATTTTTATTGCTATATAAAATGAAATTATGATGATTTATTTTTATTCTGGTGCAGTTTTAGTATAATTTAAAAAAAATTTGACTCTATATAAAAATATAAAATTAAGTGAACGTAGTAGTACATTACAGTAGTATTCATTTATATAATATTTGTTGAAAAATTTTTAATTTTCAAATTTTGAATGAAGAAATAAAGCCAATGGATGGATTGCCCAAAAATTTGAGCAGCAACTATCTGGTTCATTCCTAATAACTAAGATTCAATTACAATTTACAACCACCGTCCATGGTCGATCGATGTTGAAAGAAGTTTCTCCAGATATAAGAATATTAATTGTAATGCTATAAAAGACGGTTCATCGACTTTGTAAACTTAAAATAATCACTTGTGATGCAATAATTTAAGTAATGCTTGTATTTAATTTAATTTGATTATATATATTTATATTATTAAATTTTAAAAAATGTTTAGCAAAAATGAAGCCCGTTTAAATAAACAAATTTAATGTTTATTTTAATACAATAATACTTCCTACCTATAGTCATGACTCATGAGTAATATAATAGTAGTGATTATTTAAACATAGTAAAAATATTATACTATAAAATATATTACCTGCACCTATATTTAAATACATATTTTTCTAATATTAAAGTTATTCTTTTTTCATTGTTTTAATTTATTACCTACCAAAAAGTACAAACACATGTTATTTAAAGTAAACATTATACCAAAATTTAAAAAAGTACATGAAAAATAATTAAAATTTATTGGTTCTTTAGCATAAGACGGACTTTTGTATGTAGGTACTATTAGCACATGCACTTATTGACTACTATTTAGAAAAGTCATATTATATAGTATTCATAAAATAAATCGATATTTGTAGAATGCATGAGGTACCTACAGTCAATTGGTGTATTCATAAACTATCGTCTATTACGGATAAACAACAATTTAAATAACCTAGCAACAAAACGAAAATAATATTGGTCCGTAACTAAGTAGGTCGACTACAACTCTATACTGATCGCGACGTATAGGTATAAACTATAAGCATTGATTATGAATATTGTTAATCGGCTATCGCTCACTGCGGTACAAAATACGCTACGCTTAATCTACTAATAGCGATCCTGGTTTCATTATCCACTGCTAATTATTATTCATAATCAATGGTATAAGTTATTTTTTCTAACTTATAGGTAAGACATGTTAGTTAGGTTCTGTGGCGTAGCAAGGGTATGGTGAACTGTGCCTACACTAGGGGCGCAAGTTATGAAGCAGCGCAAATTTGTGTTTTAAAATTGGTACTTATTTTTATTCTACCTTCAAAACGACATTTTAAAATGTGTATGATTTTGTTTATCTTGTTCATCGTTAAATTCGTGTTTCATTACAAGGAACGGTGCGTGTATGTGTGTGTGTGTGTGTGTGAACATCCAGCTTATCGTTATCGGATCGCCCGTGGCCCGTCTATAAAATATATTATGATATTATTTGTCGTCAATAATCTTATTTTTAAAAGTTTTATATTATTATTTAACGGTGACGTATCACCTAGATCCCCGTCCTACTAGATCCCCATGGTTATCTAGATCCCCTGTGATCAACTAGATCCCCAGTGGTCAACTAGATCCTCGAGGGTCAATTAGTTCCCCTGTCAACTAAATCCCCTTAGGCCATCTAGATCCATATATACGTCTTTAAGATCACCAAATTTATATTTTCCCCTAAAGATCTAGTTGATCTCAAAATGAGTGATCTAATTGACCAACATAGGAACAGTTAATGATATAAATAGCATGATTAAAATTAATTACATTATAATATATTATAATTTATTTATTATTATTATCCAATATCCATTGACCATTAATTATACTTTAAACTAAAATTAATAATAATAATTTATATACCTACAATTATGTAAAATGGCATTTTTTTGTTGATGAAATCAAAAATATTCTTTAATCAAATACCATTATAATAATATCTATTCATCCGAGTTACATAACAGATAGAAGGATAAAGTCTGTGGTGAGCTGGGCGCTCATACACTTGAAAAATCTTAAATTACTTCGGTTTACATATTATATTACAAATATAGGAAGTTTGAATTTATATTTGACAGTATTTTAGTATTCAATTCAATTAAGTAGGTTCGAAATATGTACTTGCAGTTTGTACAATTTACAGTACACCTACACTATATGGTAATAAAAGTGAATAACATTCTACACAGGCAGTGTATGGTAGTGTACATAACAAATGGAGACAAGACAAGACAAGACATCTCCAATTTATACAATTTGTCGATGATTAGTAGTGACCTGCAGTGCCAAATTTTCTGTTAAAGTTGTATATGATCTCAAAACCAAAAAATAAAACGTATGAGTTGTGTCTAATTATTCATAAAATATATACATAAAAAGGGCGGGTAAGTGTATGTCGCTCTGCTGTACAGTAGGTTACAAGTGAGTCACTGTAATGGATTGTGTTAGATTTTAATAATTTAATCCAATGATATAATATCATTGAATAAGAAAAACGATTCTGAGGGAAGACGGTCAGTCAGTCTATAATATCTTACTAAGTCTAAATGTGTTTGATGATATTATTGTGAATAAACTAATGAATTTTAGTATTATAGGCATTAGTATTTACTATAGTTGGTTAAATTCATTTTTCTCAAAAAAATTATATTTTAAAATGCCATTGCGTGTATATAAAATATAACAATATATTATTCTAAAAGTTTCATATACCAACAAATAATATTTTTAAATTATATCAAAATAACTAAAATCATTATTCTTGGTTTAAATATGAAATTTTGTCTAAATTTGAAATTAAAATGTCTGTAAAAAATAAATGTGTTGATATATTTTTTAGATTTTTTGGTTACAGTATGATTTATTTATGAGAATTTTTGTTTAAATTTTCAACACTTAGTTATAAAAACTGAACATTTTATAATTTTTTAATTACATTGATTTATAATTTTCGAGATTTTGACAAATTTTGTCAAAATTCGAACTTTAAATGCTTATAAAAAAAAATCGTGCCATGTATTTTTAAAATTTTCAACTGATGTTGTAACAATATATAAGAAAGCTTGTATTAAATTTTCAGACTTTTTGGCCCACCAAAAAAAATTTTATTGACATTTATAGAAAAAAAACTAAAAAAACTGGAAACTGAAAATGTCCTCAAACAGCTCAAAACAAGTAAAAATATTTTGAAAATTATTTGGTGTATAGCAAATGCTAATATAAACATTTAGTGAA
>JANEHU010000578.1:0-19806 GCA_027563435.1 Nasonovia ribisnigri
CAACACAAAAAAAATTACGTGAGAAAAATAAAAAAAGTACAAGAATATTTTTTTCACCAAACAAAAAAAAGTTTTCAACAAATAAAAAATGTACAAAATTTGTTGAAAAAAAAAATGTCCAGAGCAACTAAAAGAATTACTTTTCTTCGGAATGATTTAAACTCCATAAAAGAACAAATGAAAAAAATGGAAGAATCAAACATTGGAGCACTTTTGGAAAATAATAATATACCAAAATGCCAATCAGATTTAATACATGAAATTTTCAAAGCTGCAAAAGTAAAAAACCCTAAACAAAGAAGATATAGTGAAAACTGGATGCTTCTTTGCATGCTTCTACAAATAAGGTAATCATCTAAACTTAAAAAATGTTTTTTTTTTAATGTTTAAGTCAACAACTAATTATTTATTTTTAGATCTCCCAGTGGATACAGGTTTCTGCGGGATAATGATATATTACCCTTACCTTGCACTAATACCATAAGAAAATACTTACTTGCAGTCAAAATAGGATGCGGATTTGATGAAAACTTTTTTAAATTATTAAAGAAAAAAATGGCAGAAAAAACTGAAAAACAGAAACAAGGGATATTAGTACTGGATGAAGTCTTCCTAAGAGAAAGTATAAGTGTAAATAGTCAAACACTTACATATATTGGGTTAGAGGATTTTGGTGATGAATTAGAAAATAAGAGTTCACAAAAAGCTAATCATGCCTTAGTTTTTATGTGGCAGAGTCTAGCTGACAATGTTGTTCAGCCTATTGCAGTGTTTGCGTCCAAAGAGAGTGTTAAAGGTTGATATTTAAAATATAAAATATAATCAAATTCAATAATTTAAATTAAATTTATATATTATACAGGAGTTGATTTGGCAAAATTAACAATTAAGGCCATAATGTTGATGGAAGATGCTGGAGGACAAGTTGTTGGTCTCACATGTGATGGCGCCAGTACTAATAGAACCATGTGGAGTCAATTAGGGGTAATTTTACATAAATATATATTATTCATATATGTTTGCCAAGTAATGTAGTAAATATTTAAAGAAAAATAATTTATGTTTTAATTAGATTAACTCCAGTACTGAAAATTTCAAAAACTACTTTCAAAATCCATATGATAGCTCTCGAAAAGTTTTTACCTTTTCTGATGCGCCACATCTTTTAAAAACAATAAGAAATCGTTTGTTTGAAAATAAACAGCTCACAGTATGTGTAAATAACAATCTATTATTAATGAACCTATTAATGCTGATATGTATTTTTTTCCTTTTTAAACATTTTTTAGGTTCATCCATCAAAAAGTCCTATAAAATGGGACTATTACCTAAATGTTTTTAAAATAGAGTCAAAATCAAATCTTAAGGTTTGTCCCAAGTTGACCAAAAATCACTTCGATCTCAACAACCTTTCCAAAATGAAGGTGAAATATGCAGTACAGGTAAATCTAAACATAACAATTTCCAAAAAAAATAGTAGCTTTGAGGTATTATATTATAATTGTTTATAATATCTTTATACCTACTTATTTCACAGTTATTTAGTATGTCCACTGCCAAAGGAATTGAATTTTATAAAAATAAAGGATTTGATGGTTTTGCTGACGCAGAAGAAACAATTAAATTTACTATGTTAATGAATAATATGTTTGACGCCCTAAATAGGAAGTATCCCGCTGAAGGCATTAAAAAATATAGTCGAGATTTAGAGGTTTTTTTTATGTTGTGTTTGTGTTGTGTTATGTGTTGTGGTGTAGGTATCTATCTATTTAACTTTTATGTTATATTTGTGATTTTAATATTTAATATTATATTGGAACGCATGATGATGATGAAACTATTACTATATATTTAGTGTTATATTTTTAAAAATTGTAAAAACTATTCCAAGATAATTTTTTTAGATTTTAAATGAATCATTTGAATGGTTAACTACTTGGGAAAACAATTTCACCAACAAAATTATTCAAAAACATGATTTTTTAACTAAAACAACAGCAGATGGTCTCAAAATCACATTAAAATCAACAATAGATTTGGTTAATTATTTGTTAGATGAAAAACAATTTGCATATGTTTTGACGGCTAAGTTCAATCAAGATTGTTTGGAAGTAATTTACAACTATAAATATTTAATACTTTTAATTAGTGCCAATTCATTCAAAATAATAATCTAATAAATTTAATTTAAATTGCATTATAGCAATTTTTTGGGATAATACGGCAAGTGTCGGGTCCGAACGATCATCCTTCTTGTCCCACATTTTTGCAATTGTATAGGATGCTTTCAGTTCATGCTTTGATTAAACCCCCTAGAAGTGGCAATTGTAAAATATTTGAAGGTAAGTTTTAAATTATTGTTTGAATTTGTACTTAATTTTTACTTACATTACCCCTAGGTATGTAATGAATTTTAATATTGGATTATAATTTTCAGAAAATATTCCAGCTATAACTGTTGGAGATTTAAAGGACATAATCAAAGAAACTGCTAATTCTACAGTTAGAATTGAAAAGATTGAGAAATTAAAAGAAAAAATTAATAATATTGTTGATGAAGATTGCTGGGATGTAGATGATATATTCTTAGAACATAATTATTCAGATTCTACAGTTTTTGATTGTGTAGTATATTATTTAGCTGGGTAAATAGAAAAAGTAGTTATTTTTGTGATACTATAAGTATGATAACTTTTTTAAACTCAATTAACAGATATATAGCAAAACGTTTGGTAAAAAAAACCAAATGTGTACAATGTATAAATGGTTTAAAGAATATAAACACAACTAAGCATGGATCATCAGCAGACTTGGTTGTTGCAAAAAGTAGAGGTTACCTAACTCATCCAGATACCTAGTAATCTTTTCAATATATTGAAGTCACTAGAAAATTCATTTACCAAATTTGCGGATGAATTGAATGTGTTTGAGAAGACATGTGAAGATTTCTTTAGAATTAATGTTCACATTACATTTCCTTGCTCAGAGCATCGGACATCAATGCTAACTGATATTTGTGTCTACTATTTGGTTATGAGAATGCGCCAGTACAACACCTACATGGAAAATCAAAATAACAAAAAATTAAATAAAACAAAGAAAAAGCTTTCTAAATTAGTTAATACATAATTATTATTTATTTGTATTGTTTTTGTAGTTAATTGTTAGATTATTATTTTGTGTAATAATTATTAAAGATTGTGCTTATTGTTCGTTTTAAATTCTTAAAACAAATGCAAAAAAAAGGAGTCATGTAAAACACTAAAACCATAGATAAGTATTTATAAAACATTAAACAAAAATAAAAATTTCAGATTCACGACCATACCCGCTTTGTAAATTATTGTAAATTGCGAAAACGATTTATTAATATCACAGTACAATAGTACATAAATATTCCACTGCTGTTATCGAGCGCTGCAGAATTGTTCTTATCATGCAAGTAATATTGAAGACGGCAATTCTATGCTCGTTGGGCAACCAGTATATCTTTAATCGTGCTCTTCACATCAACGTGTTTGGTGATAGATGCATGATTCATACACGTTAATTCTTAATCATTAATTCTAAATTACCTAACCATGCTGAATAATAGATTCCACTTTTTCACAAGATTGACAATAGGTATATAACTTGTCCATCACTTCCATCTACATTGTTCCATGGAACAATTATTATGAGCCCCAAGTTACCAAGGACCATAGACGTTTAATATTATATTATACGTCTATGATAAAAACCGTCTGATCAATGACTGAATATTGGTTAGGTTATAATGTATAAGGAATATTGGTATATTGGCGTATTCTTTGACGTATGTAGTAGCACGGTTTGCTGGAGATTGCACAGCAACGAGCACAAAACATATGTATGTTAATATATCTGTGGGTGTCACCTCAAAAAGTTACCCGACACAAAGCCACGGAATAACGACAATAAGTTTATATTTGACTCAATTGCTTGCCCCCATTTAGTTATACAGTTATAGTCAGGGACACTAAGAACAAGCGGTGCTTGCCATGCACCAAGCATCATTTTATTGATAGTGTTATCCAAATCAAAAATTCATAAATTTTTTTAAAATAACAATTATTTTATAATATGGATGTTAATTTATTTTTATTTTTTATATTGTAAGGCTACCTTTATTTATAATATGATAGTATAAATTAACATAACAGCAGCACTACAGTAAAATTATGAGAATCAATAATTACAACAGTTGGCATGGACAATGAGCTACACGGGTTAATGTTCATTTTTCCTGATCCCAACTAAAGCTAACATTGGTCACTCTACTTTAGCTTCTAAAGTTATAATAAACTGTAAATATTTATAAATTAATTGTGTACATAATTAGTGTAATAGATTTTAAATGTTATTTTTTATACAATATTATAATACGTAGGTAAGTTGTTGTTTAATAGTTTATCAAATCAATACATTTACTTATTTTATTAAAAATTGCATTCTTACTTTCAAGAAGCACTGTAACTGACAATTTGTAAAGACAAATAATTTTGACCAGAGTAACAACAAACATATTATACACATATTTTTTTTTACTTAAAATATTAAAGGAAAGAATTAAAAAAACACATGTACTTTCTCAAAATTGATGAAAAGTTAAGTTTTACACAACTCACCACTTATGATATAATGAAAACTTGTAATTAAATTGATGGTGCATTTTGTTTTTAATAATTTATTTTCATTCAAACATTGAATACAAATCAAAATCGGATTGTATAATTGACATAAAAAAAATATTAGATATTAACAATCACACTATTTAACGGTTTTTGCTTTTGTTGATTTCTTTTCTTTTGAACATTTTGTGTTATGTTGGATACTAATTCTTCCTCTTGTTGGCTATTATTTACTGATAACGAGTGCAAATTCTCTCCCACCAAATCCTATTTAATACACAAATTAAATAAAAAATAATTGTTCTTTGATTAATAAATATTGTTCACTAATTTAAAAACGGTCAATTACATACTCTAAATTCATCTGTTTTCTTTGTAGCAAGTACATTTAATTTCCTTAAAATAGGCAACATATTATTGATAGATGATATTGGTTTGTGTAATGTTTGTACTAAGAATATGAATGACCGGACAACTGGCTCAATTCCATGATGCACTTAAAAAAGGCATAAGTAATAAAACGTCTTTCAACCCACTAGAAATTATAAAAATTATATTAGGTTAATTTTGAATTAGCTGTTGTACAAATTATTAATATTATAAAATAGCACTGTTCTAGTAAATTAGACTTGCCTAGAGCGTATCCTTTTGATTATCTCCAATAAATAATCGCCGGTGGTCTTAACATTAAACGCTGTCATTATTATTGGTAATGTTGGTTTGTCTACACCTTTATTTTCACTTTCCAATAGGTTATCTTTGTATTCTTTAATTACATTTAAACATTCCAACAATAATTCAGCCTAAAAAATAATTAAATTAAAAATATTTAAGAATAATGTTAATGGATTGAAATAGTTGTATTACTGCTTTCTCTGATGATATGGTTTTTTTTGTCGGCAATGCAAGAACAGATGGCCCACCATACGCATTGGTTTCTTCGCCAGTCGCTAATTCTTTATCATCTTCTTGTGCTTTTTCTTCTTCCCGTTCATCCTCTAATACAAGGGGCTCTTCTGTTTTTTCATATAAGCGTATAACATTGTCTTGGCCAAAACTTACAATATAATAACCATTTCCACTCACAGACATATTACAGCATTCACCTCGGTGACCCTTAATCAATACATATAACATATAGTAACAATGAAGAATAAAAACAATAAATTCCTAAATTAATTACTTGGAGTGTTAAAACTCTCTCAAAGACATCAGCGTCCCAATGTTTAATGTTGCTATTCTTGTCGGTAGTGAAAAACTGTTGGGTCATAGGAATAAATTTAATACTAGTCAATGTGGACTCTGTTGTTAAGCGCCTATGACAATCTCCATAATCCAAGCCCCAAATTCTGATTGGCTTATCAGCACTTGCAGTTATAATGATTGATGAATCGTAACTTATATCCATATCATTTACTGGTAATGTGTGTCCATAAAGATCAACAAGTGCTAAAAAAATAGTTTATTTTTATTGTTCTTTTGTTATAAAAAGTTTTGCTTATAAATATTCAGACTGAGAGTACAATAATAACACTCACCTTAGGTGTGTCCATAAAAAATATTTTGACTGTGTTATCTAAAAGAGCAACTGCTAGCAATTTGTTATCTGGGCTTACTCTTGCGCACTGTACATTTTCATTTAACTCTAATGTTTTGAAGTGTAACAACGATAACACTTTTCTATCAGAATTTGGCAAAGTTACTAGTTCTAATTGCCATAGTTTAACTGTGTTATCTCCACCATACGTAACACAACCCAACTGTTGTTTGTAAAAAAAAAAATTAAATTGTATTAGAAAAATACAAATAATAATAAATATAAATATTACTATTTTTTACCTCATTGGGTAACATATAAATTGACTTCAAATCTTTTTAATGAGCTTATATGCTTTCAATAATATCTCCTGCAGCTATGTCAATTACCAACAATTTAGCATCTTCCAGTCCAGCTAAAATGTGTCGGTCGCCAGGAAGCACACATAAACACTGAACAGCACTAGATGTCTCAACAGTTCGAATACATTTAAGAGTTTTCCTGCTCCATATTTTGATAGACTTTGAACCTCCGGTGAACATTGCTAAATTATCTGAACTAAATGATAAAACTCTAACATTTGATCGATGGCCGTGTAACGAAATCTTGCGAATTAGTTTTACTTCTTTAACAACTGCTAATGATAAAGAATAAAACGCTAAAGGGTTATCTGCCATACTTACAACAACCTGTTAAAAACCATAGAATAGATATTAAACATTTGTATATGATGCTCAAATTTTTGATTAAATTTAGATTATCTTAACGTGAGTCTGATTTACAACCAAATCGGCAGACCTTATTTTGTAGCCTGTTAAAATAGGAGGTAATCGTCGAGCCACATCTTGTAGTGCCGGTTTTTTTCATTTAAAAACGCTGTATCTTCATTATTTTCACCGCGCCTATTAAACATAATCAATTAACAATAAATAAAGACGTTAAAATCAATGACTTATTTATAGATAATAATCACTGCTGCAAAAAATGAATGGTTGTTTATTATAATTTAGGATAATTAAAGGCAGTATCTTTTTTATTTTGTCAACCTAAATTACCATTTACATTTTTACACTAATAGTCTTAATATTATTTATATATTTCAATAACATAACATAAATACAATGGTCTTTCAATAAACTAGCAGGTATAATATATCCCTAACCAGAGGATTGCCAAATTAAAAAAAAACCAATATAATTTTCTGATTTAAAATTACCAAGTTTCAAAACTATAGACATTGATTATATAATACACAGATAAGCAATGCCATAGGAATATTCGTTGAATTTATTTTCACGAGATGTTGCTGTTGCATTTGTGACCAATATTAATAATATTAATAATATATTGAATGATATCGATGGTATAACCATTGATTACAACACGGTCTTCTGAGACCGTGGATTACAATATAATATTAATATTATATAATAAAACAGACCACGAGTCACGAGAGACGAGACCACGTTATATTTTATAAACTAAATACTCATATTCTGTAGACTGTTGTAACTTGAACATAAAAGAACATAAATCAACACATCAATAGTGAGTTATAAAATGGAATTTTCTTGTATAAGGTTAGTGAATCACTATTCACTTTATTTAGGTATATTTTGTATATTTGAATCAAATAAATTATTTCATTTAAATTATAATAACAATTATTTAACATATAAAATACAATTTGTCCTAAAATATTGTCAACAATTTAGTAGGTTAACAAATAATATATACACTAATGCTGGGTTGCATGAACAATTACTAAACATCTTTTAATGAATCAATAGTGAGCTAATAGAATCTTAAAACGTGATGAATGGGTCCATTCAATTTTGTTGAACCATAAAATATTAATAAATTGTTCATGTGATAACTCTATAAATGTCATAATATTGTAATGTATAAAATAATAGTAATAATAATAATAATAATAATAATGTTTCTAATATGCTTCAATTAAAATATAAGATTATTTATGAATATAATTTATTTATGAAAATAAAATTGGATTAAATATGATTTAAAATTTTTAATTTAGCTATTTTTGTCTGGGTTGATGTCGTTGAAAATGATTTAGCTGTTTTAAAAATTTTGGATATCAAAAGTTTTTCTAAAATAAATATTTTATGTTCTTTACACATTATATTTTCATCATTAATCCATTTATTAATAGTAAAATCCTCATTAAAAATTGACATACATTTTGATTTGATTTTTTTTTTATGTAAAATATTTTTAGTATTATCTTCAAAAATAGTAAGAGCTTTATTTACTATATTATTAAAATCTTTTGATGGTGCTTTCAATCCTGTATCGTTTTGAATTTCTGAATTAGTATAATTTTTGTTTAATAGTATAAGAAATTTCTTTGTCATCTTTTTTAAAAACACTACCTATTAAATTGTTCCTGATGCTCTTAACAAGATGCGGGACATCAAAAATGGCAAATATTTTATTTTCATCTATAAAAAAATAAGGCTTATCTTCACTTACATTCAATAATTTAAGAGCACTTTGGTTGTTCGTTCCTTGGTCACAGACTGTTAATTTTGGACAAAGTCCTACACCAATTAGTTTTTTTATAACATCAACAATTAATGTTTTAAACGTTTTAGATTTTACCGCAGAATGAGCTAGGAAATAAGCAATAGGAAATTTCCATGATGAATATATGCCTCTAACTAATATCATTTCCTAAAAAAAAAATAATTAATGTGAGGATTTTTTTTTTTTGTATTTTAATTATTTTTGTTTTCAAACAGAATATTATATTATTTTATGTAAACACTATTATATTGTAATTTATTGTTTAATTAATTTTACCCAAAACATTTTAAATATAATATATATTTACCAATTGACCCACCTGGGCGCTCATCCGAGTGAAAATTAAATGGTACAGAAAGTGGTTTTAATTTTTTTTTTTCAGAATTCATGAATGAATCTGGTCCAAAATGCTCCTGACAAATATAACGATTGTACAATTGGGATTTGTCAAGTGACAATAATTGTGTGTTTCCTATAATTTTATTTTAAGTGTATATTAAAATGTACCTAATAATTGAAAAAAATATTATTTTAGAGCTTACCGCAATTCATTAACCGTGTTTCTTGTTGTGCTTCGTTCTTTGGGAAACGAAACATATGCAGTTGGGGAAACTTTACAGTGGTTTTTAAGCATCCCACATATTGACATTTTGTATCAGGCATGTTATTTAAATAATGAATATAAAAATTTAAAAATTTAAATAAAAATAATAAATTTAGGTACAATAGGAAATTCTGAAATTCAACGGCAAACAAAATGTATAAACAGAACAATTATCACGAGTGAAACCAAGATGTAACAAGTGTTCTGTACATTAAGTATATTATATTGACCAACCAAAGTTAATTTCAGTTGGAAGTTCCGGCATTGATTAAATATACATAGATAGACCAAGTGATAGGAAAAATCGTTAACGCTTTATAAAGTGAAATGGGAGCCAGAAATGTAGTAGTGCGGGAGCCAGGCCAATAGGTAGCGCTATGGTTACGCTGTTAGTAGTTTTTGTTCCGCCATGAAAATGTTTTGTCTTACCAAGACCCATAGAGTATACTCTATGCCAAGACCAAATAGCTATCTGTTTTAATTGTTATCAATATCATTGTGGGTTTGCCGAATTTGAATTTAAATATGCAACGTTATTAATTATTATATAATATTTTAAATTGTCCGTGTTTAATATAATAATAATATAATAATATTACATTTTAAAATGTCCCGTGCTTGTGGTACTAAGTGCTCATACGTGAACTGCGGTAAAAGTGCTCGTTCTGAGTTGGGTCTTAAACTCTACCGTTTTCCGAAAGATGTAAGTTCATCAAGACAATGGATCTTAAACTGTGGTAAGAATATTTTTCCCACTAATTAGTAATTACAATTTTAAAATTTGCTTAAATAATAGGAAAACTCGATTAGGTATGGTAGATTTTTATGGAATTAATTTTGTTTTGTTATTTTAAAGTGGAATCGTATGAGTTCCTAATCAAAAACGTTGGTCAAAATGCAAATAGCACGTAAAAAGTCAAGTAAAAAATCATGGTCTCAAAAAGAAAAACAGTTGGCTCTGAGTATTTTTTATAAATCTCCTTCAGCATATAAGTTTTTATATTTTTCAAAACAAATTAATTTACCTTGTCTCACTTCTATTAAGCGTTGGATAGGAAATATCAAATGTCTACCTGGTCTTAACACTGCCTTGTTTAAGCAGTTGAAAACTAAAGTTGATTCTATGAGTAGTCAAGAAAAATACTGCACTTTAGTCTTTGACGAGATGAAAATAAAAAATTTTCTCGAATACAATAAATATTTAGACCTAGTTGAAGGGTATGAAGACTTAGGCTCCAAAGGCAGGACTAATAAATTTGCTGGGCAGGCTATGGTTTTCATGATTAGAGGACTCTATTCATCATGGAAGTTGCCTATCGCATATTTTCTACCTTCTACATCGGTAAAGCACATCATGTTGGCTGATTTAATTACAGAGGTACTGGAATGTTTGTTTCAATGTGGTCTTGTAGTCAAAGCTATTATATGTGACCAAGGTGCTAGTAATGTGGCCGCATTTAAGGATTTAAAGATGACAAAAGATAAACCATATTTTTTTATTGGTGATAACAAAATTTATTCCATATTTGATGTGCCGCATTTATTTAAGAATCTAAGGAATCATTTTATAAGAAATAACTTTTTATTCAATGGAAAAGAAGTATCATTCAAAGATCTAAAGGATACTTATGAAATAGACAAAAAAAGTTCTACAAGTCGTTCTTTGCTGCATATAACTGATGCACATATACATCCCGGACCATTCCAAAAGATGTCATGCAAACTTGCAATGCAGTTATTTAGTCATAGGGTAGCCACTGCTATGAAGACCTGTATTATGACTCAACAACTACAATCTAGAACAGCTCCTCAAACTGCTGAAATGATTAAAAAGTTTAATAATTTACTGGATTGTCTGAATAGTAATTCACTTTATAATTCAAATCCTTTCAAATGTGCTTTATCTGATAAAAATCCAGGTCAACTTGAATTTTTACTTGAAGCTAAAAGTTGGTTTGAATCACTAGAAAAAATATCTACAGATCCAAATAAACCGCTTAGAGATACCAGACCAGTTTGTTTTGATGGGATGGTGTGGACACTTAATGCGATAATTATGTTATATAAAGAACAAGCTGATATTGGCTATAACTATTTACTTACACGAAGACTTGACTCTGATGTAATTGAAAACATGTTTGCAGTTTTTCGACAAAGAGGAGGATATAATAGGTAGCTATAAGTTTAATAGCTTAACATTAAAGATGTTAGCATACAAATATATTATTTGTTTTAATTTTTTTAATTTTGTTACAGTAATCCTACTGCAAGAACGTTCCGAACAACATTCCGTATGCATGTTAAGTCAAATTTAATGCAGCCAACTATGCTGTCAAATTGTGAACCGGATGATGACATAAATTTGTTTAGCAAAGATGATAAGTCAACTGAAAATTATTCAGGTGAAGAATCCGATAGTTCCATTTCCACTACTCATGCGTTTTCATCCATATCTACAATTGATGTTTCAACGTTAGAAGAGTATGAAGCTAAAGTAACACTTGAAAATTGCTCAAACAGTTATTTTGCAGGTTACTTGGGACACAAATGTTTTAAAAAATTTAAATGTGACAATTGTTCAAATGTAATGATAAAATCTGATGAAGAAAATCAATTTAATGAACAAGAATTTCTTATTTTTTGTAGAAACTATGACTCTAAAACATCCGATATATTTTTAAAAAGACCAACACATAGCTTTACTCAATTTATAACTTTAGCACAGCAAATAATTAAAAAAAACCGTTGAAATAATGCCTCACAAAAAATTCATACGTCAATTTCTTTTTGATAAAATAAAAAGTGATATATCATATATCTGTAAGTTTAATGAATCATGCAATGACCATTTTAATTATATAATTATTAATTTTATTAATTGTAAGCTCCTCAGAGATTTTAATTGGAAATCCAGAAATATTAAAAGCACCAGAGTTGAAAAAAACCAAAATAAATTAAGTATTTTAAGAAATAAGTAATAACTTAAATATGTATTATTGTTGGAATGCATTTTATAAAAATAAAAATATATTATAATCATTAAATTGATTTGTATTTACTGTTTATTCTTTCCTTATTTTCTTTTGTAACTATCATACAGTTTGTATCATACATGATTTTAATAACGAAGGATTATTTATTTTTATCAGCTTGAATATCTAAGGACTGAAAATTTAATACTAGTCCCCACATAAGTGGCTCTCTTAATTTTTAAGATATAATATAGGCACGGCTTTTGTTTATAAAGGAGTTAAGATACAGTAAGTGTGTCAAAATCACGTAAACTTTCAAAATATTTTGTACTTAGAAATGCATAAAATTTTCAAAATATATTTGCATATTTTTTTTTATAGTATATTTAATCAATGATATAAGTTAGACCGCTCGGCCACTTCGTCCCAGAATAATAATAATAATAATAATAATAATATTCAATATCAATTTATATTCGTGGAATTGAAACTTCTTATCGCGATTTAATATGCGGGTGTGCGGTCTTTTCCCGGCGTACCCCTCACCATCATAATATAGATATATGTTTTCATTGTCTACTTGATTTATATAATTATTTGGTGGTCAATTACTGTACCCGCTATCTATTGACATTCTTACGCTACTAATATTCATATTCCCATATTGTCCATTGACTTGGTCTATCTATGTATATTTAATCAATGGTTCCGGTTTCAATTTTTATTAATTCAATGGCGGTATTATTTTTCATTCAGATTGTATAATGTATATTGTTATGATAGTTACTATATATACGTTTGTCTACACTTCCTTTTATCTTAACTAAGTCGTAGATTAAATGTAGCTTATATGATGGCTATATTATGACCGTGCAATGTGCATGTCTACAAATTCACTAGATTAAACCGGTGTGAAAAATAAGGCACCGGGATGTTTCGACCCTATCGTTTTCATGATTTAGGATAATTTTTAACCGGTCTAGTTTAGTTATTTGTGGTATGTCTATCGAGTATTCGAGTATCGAGCATCGTTGATACGAAATATGCTGTCGGACGTCTGTTATCTAGTTATTTTATAATAGAAAAATAGGTATATAATATAATATCTGTGTTTGAATGGACTTTATTTATCCATTCTATTGGTTAGTCCATGGGTTTACGTATACGTATTTTCTTAATATATTTTAAGTAACGAATAACGACTACCAGGCAATCAGTGTTAGCCGGTAGCGCTCCTAACGACCGCCAGCAGTTATTGAATGCCGACAGCGCTTCTAACGTCTGCCAGCGGTTGCCGACAGCGCTCCGTAGTGGCTGCCAGAAATTAATTGTCAACGAATATTCCTATGGCATTGCTTATCTGTGTATTATATAATCAATGCTATAGATCAGTGATATGTTTCATTTTTTCTGTTGGGACATTTTTATACTATTAACAATAAGAACAAGAATTATATAATTAAATATGATACGAAAATGCGATTGTATATTAACTGAATACAAATAAAATATCAAAGGACTTCATTAGAGCACAATCAGTTTTATAAGTTCTATATTATATAAATAATATCTTTGTTGTATTAGACGTGTGTTATACTGTTATTAGCATATAACAAAAAAACCACTGTACTATTATATTATATATTTAACTTACTTAGAAGCATTTTTCCTGAATTTCCGTTGACGATTAAGCAAACGTTCTAATGCTTCACCATCTCCACTATAAATAAATAACTCCAGCAATTTTCCATGGCCATGAACACAAAGAACATGGTATGTATTATCTGTAGCTGAAGATACGACACGGCCAGGACCTTCCCTCATTAGTGATCCACTTTTTTCACATTTTATTGAAGACTAAAAATTATATAAATCATTATTTTTATATTTTGTGTATAATCATAATAATTACAAACTAGTGAAATAAACACTAACAGCAAAATCTAGTAAGTTATCTGAGGTCGAAATCTCAGACATTTTAATCTCTGATTCTTCTTCGTTCATTTTTGATATCTTTCATGTACGTAGTTCTGCGTCATTGCTTCCAACAATATCAAAATCATCATTACGTAAAATAGACTAAGTCCATACCTAAAAAAAAAATTGAAAACAAAAATAATTAAAGTCTAGTTAGACAAACTTTTCAAAATTCATTCTTATAAGAATATATGTTTAAGAGCAATAACAATATAGTAAATATGTTTAAGTGTTTTCATACTCATAAATAAGGCCCACATTTAAATTATGCAAATGCATAATTTTGTATATTTCGCATAGAATAATTATTTTGATTAGAAATTAAACGTATTATCAGACCATATAGATGCTAATTTTGCATATTTGAGTGCATACAATTAATTACGTGTTTTTGGATAATTACACTAAAGTAAAACTAAGATTAAAACATACTTATTAAGTACTTCACACACTCACACAAAATGTGTCTTGATTATTAAGTCATAAAGTTCAATAAAATAACACTGAATCCCATACTTCAAATTTTAGTTGTCAATCTCATAGTTTTATATAATATGAATTTGAATCATATACTATTTTTATATATACCTAATTATTGGTTTGAAAAAAGCAATGTTTAGATATTAAAAACTAAACATTGCTTTAATAAATATTAAGTATGTTCTAGGTTTCTAAACATACATTTAGAATACTTTATATCCCCGTTGTATTTGTCTGTTAGTTTACTTTAGATAGTTAAGACTATTTGTACTATAATATTTATGATTTACATTGCGATTATTCTGTTAGTTTAGTAAAATATTCAACAATAATTATTTTTTATTTAATTAGGATGTTAGGTATGTATTTACAAAATGTAATTTTGTTTTATCCCCATTTTTTGCTCTTTCAGTTATGTTACATAGATTTTATAAATTTCTTTAAAAACTCTATTTAATATTGATTTTTTTCTCAAAATTGTTTTAAACGCTCTGTTTTTTGTACAAACAGGTTTTTACAGAGAAAATCCAAAACAGAATAATTTACATGTATATATATTTACAAGAATTTAATATTTTAATTAATTTATGTATTGTTTTTATTGTTTTTGATATCAAATAAGTTATTATTATTATTTAATTGTGATTGTTTATTTAAGTAATAACCTCAATAATTACTTATTGTATGCATACATATTTAATATAGATTCAAACTTTACAATATATTAAGGTTACTAAATTCTTTTAAATAGTATTTGGAACTATAGTTTATTGCTTTGTATATATATATACCTTTTAAAACCGGGGAATTTAGCAGGGTCGCAGTATGAGTATTCCAAACTTGTTTTTTTGCATTTAATTTCAACTCTATTCATAAATAAATCTTTATTCAGTTAGGTGACCTGCCAATGTCTTGATACAGTACCCAGTGGTTAAATCCCAAAATTTGATAAATGTATCCTTTGACGATATCACCACAAGGTTGTGTTTGTTTATAAATTGGACTCCTGTCACTATACCCTTATGACCAGACAACCTATGTAATCCTTTTTCAGCTATGACATCCCAAATTACTGCTTCAGTATCCTGAAAAATGAATACACCATTTGTAATAATAAAGTTTATGATCTCAAACAAAAAAAACTTTCAAACCTTAAGCGAGCATGTGACCAATAGCGTCATAAGTTAGTGCAGTAATGGCAAAACGATGACCTCGGAATGTTCCAATAAGTTTGCCAGTCGCCAAATTAAACGTATTCACTAAACTATCAGAATAACCTAAAGCAATATGTTTACCCTCAGAGGTGGTGGCCAATTTAACGACAGAAATCTTTTTCGATGTATTATTTTTCATGTCTTCATCTTCAATTGTCATAACCTGATATATGTATACATACATTAATATATCATATACAAATAAAAAGGCAAATAAACATAGTGACTTAATTAACTATACTAAGTCATGTTTACCAATTTTTCCAAGCGCAAGTCCCAAATGATAACATTTTTGCAAGCAACGTATCTGTTGGAAATACCGTTTAGCGTGACAAAGACTATGTTGCAGTCGGGATGACAAACGATGTTGAAATTTCTCAACGGAACGTAAAGCAAATATTGCTTGGTTATACTCATTTTAAATGATTTTGAACTAAAAAAAAAAATAACAATATTAATAACAACAGATTTTTCTAGCCGGCAAGATTACACTAGAACGAGTCCGCCAATTCGTGATCACCGCAGCGGTGCCGCTTAATTTCCACAGACCGAAACGAAAGATATTTCTACCTCTCAGTGTTTTGACGGGCAGCTACGAACGCCGACCGCCGTAGCTTGGGTACATTAATTGTAACTCCGAACTCGTCGAGTCGTAAGCCTACGATTTATTTACCTGAAATTATGTGCGACGAAGGATCGAGAATAATAGCATCAGAGCAACGACGATTTTAACCGTTTTGATACTTCGACGTGGATCGTAGGCAGTCGTCAATAAGTTCGTAACTTTAATGAGAATTGATACAACGCACGGGAAGCTGAGACTTGACGAATAACAATGATCGGAATCACGTGCCACGTGCGTCTTATCACAACCAACACTATCAGTAAACACAAAAACACAAATATTACCGTCTGATATGAAGTTACGAACGCCGCGGATTGTTCCGTTTGCGACCGGTCAGTATTTAAGATTAAGCGCTAACACTCGATACGTGCGACCGTCGAAAAATATTTTAATTTGTACAATATAAACATATTATTATATTATATTATATATTATGGCCGTAAACATTTTCGTTCGGAACGACTCGTACCGTGACCGCCTACTCTCGTCTCTCGTAGTACGGATGACGACTGACGAGATTGTGTAGTCTAATAAGATATACAACACTGCGAACCTCTCTTCTTTAAATAGCCGTCAAAATGTCAGTGACCGAGATACGTAATAAGTGGTGTTCAGAGATTTCACTGTATATTACCAGGCCTTTCGTCATTCGTCCTTCCGAGTCGCCCATTTTGATTTTTGACTTTTTGAGCTAGTTGGTCAAATAAATGTAATAAAAATCTAGTAATCTGATTTTCAGTCGCGTTCGCCGACGCGTCGATCGTGAGTCATTACTAGACGCAAATCCAACAGATCATGAATAGGTACTGAAGAATACTTCTTCTATGGCTTGACACACACATTCACATTGAAAATAAATATCGGGACGTGGTTTTTCATATAAATACGTAGTTTCATTGAATACTGATTTCTTAATTCCAATTAAAAATAAATGTTAAGTATTCAGTTTTAGTTTCTACATATTATATCATATGCTAAAGTAGGTAGGTAAATAAGTTCATAATATTTTGCACTTTTATATTTACCTTCCTATTTCCAGAATTATTGACAATTATCATTATTCTGTGGGAAATATGTTTAATCTGTTGTAAACCATAATAGAAAATGTTGGAGGTAACTAATAAATGAGATAAAATAGGTAAACAGTCAATATGAAAAAATGACAGTGGTGCCCGCATGGCCGATCGCTCGCTACGCTGCTCTAGGACAAAAAGAACGAAAATATCCCTCGGACTTGCTATGCCAGAATTTGTTTGTTCAAAAATTTGTATGTTTGTCCACGTGATTTGTCGATAACGGCTAAACGTTTAGGGATAAACTACTGCTTGCTTATTAATTTATAAATATTAAATACTACTATGACAAAATATAAAAATATTATATAATCGTATATTTTATTATTTTGTAATGAATAGTGAATACTACTATGTGTGTATGTATAGAGTCTTGTGTTCGGTTGCTTAGAAGTCATTCATTAATAACTAACACAACTAACGCTTCAACTTAACTTGTGTTATTTCAGTAAAGCGCCAACATTTTAATTTGTTCAAATAATTTTATAATTGTGTGAAAACTAGAAAAAAGTATTATACATTGATAGTCATTAACATTTTTCTTTGTGTTATATTAAAGGGTATGATATTATACAAAATGTTATAAAAATTAAGTATTTAAACTTTGTTTTAAAAATTTGTTTTTACTTTTAGAAATGTTATACATTAAATATTTGCCAACATATGGCTGAACAAAACTAAAACACAGTAACTAATGTTCTTATCAAAATCGACTTTTTTGTATCCTCATTGTCATCTAATTACGCTGAGTATTACCATGTTATTTTCTTTGGATTCAGATGATTATTTATCAATTTAAAAACAAGTAACACAAGAGTTTGTTGTATGATAAGAATTTTACAAAACATAACACAGTAACTAACAATTATGTATTTTCCTCGATATTTTCTAAGTTATAAAGTTATAAATTATAATTTAATAGGTAGCTAATAAGTAAGTAGGTAAGTTACATATTATTTATTTTCTGAATGTAGAGCATAAGTAATCTAATATTAATTTGTTTTAATATTATGGCGTGATAGATTGGTTGATTCGATTTTTCACTAGTCGTTTTATAGTGTTTAATAAAACCTTCGTTTCCTTAAGACCAAAAGGCAAATCTCATTGTGTATTGTGGCATGAAGCAGTAGCTGGTAGAAAAGCAGAAAACATTGCAGATTCAATACTATCCATAATGAGAGAGGAAAGAGATGCTAAAAATGTTATCTTTTGGGCTGACAACTGCACAGGTCAAAACAGAAATTGGGTATTATTCACAGCATTTATCAGCAGTTTGAACTCTAAGCACAACAATTCTATAGAAAGTGTCACTATTAAATACTTGACAAAAGGCTATACACACATGTCAGCAGTACATGGAAACATAGAGAAAAAATTTAAGCAAGAAATATATATGAATATGATGACCTCAAAAATAAAATTAATGAAAGTAGAACATTTTTGAACACTATTGATCAAACATATTTTTTTAATTGGTCAAGCAAGAAACGATCCACTACCATAAATAATGACCCAGTAAAAGGTTTTAAATTGTCGAGTCTTGTGATGGTAACATTTTTTAAAGGATCTACCAAAATGGTTTATTATACTAACTTTGATGAGGCACCAAAAGAATTAGACTTTTTACAAAAAAAATTTTTAAAAATAGAACGAGGTACCTATAAACTTTGAAAAAAAAAATAAAATAGTAAAAAAATTACTTCCATTAATGCCAAATAATAGAAAAAAAATTTGGACTACCTAACCAGTTTCTTTAACTTCTGAAGACCTAGTTAGTGTAATTAGACTATCAGATACTTTTATTAATGAATGTGCAGAATGATGTATTTTTTATTACTTATTTGTGAATTATTACACAAGTAAGTATTCTTAACTTGGTTAATTATACTTTTATATTATATTTTATCATTTTATCAAATGTGAACAGAAAGGACTACAATTTATTTTTAGTTTTATAGTTTTTTAATTTGTTTTATATTAAGTTGGTTGAAACATCTCACAGTGATTAATTGTTATTTATAAATTTATATTTGTAAATGTAAACTATTTAAAAGAATTTACAAGTTTTAAATACTACAATACTGTGTTTTATATTAGATTTTTTGTTTAGTTAAACTCACAAATC